>SKCR01052607.1:0-17995 GCA_019454045.1 Zanthoxylum bungeanum | reverse complement strand
AAGGCAGTACGTTTTTGGCCTTGATTCGTCTTCAAATCGACATAACCGATCAATGTGAGTATTCCGCTACCTCCGTTGATGTATTCAGCATGTTTTCATGTCTTGATTTGATCTTGGGACCTTAGAAATTACCAACATGATCACATGCTAGGCCTGGGGCTGGAGATGTGTCTGCCCCGTACGAAACATATATCGGACATCAAGCAACTAGTCTCTTTAAATCGGACAATCCTGACCTGGTCATATTGTCCCGACGGTTGCAACCCTTTATAGAGTACTAGTTATGTGTCAGCGTGATCATCACCTCCATATGTCTGAAGCGATACTTCCATCTTGACATCACATCCAGTACACTACGATTCTCGATAAACCCAGAAGAGGTGTACACAGAACCGGTTAAGGTCCCCAACCACCAAAACCAAAGTTACCGATTGTCGCAAGTACTAGCGATGTAGTCTCAGGTTAAGACCATATACACCTACCCTGATGCGGCCTCCCATAGACACGCAGACATACTACCAATGGGATTCCGCGGGGTCTATCCGAGCGAAGCTGTTTTCCGTACCATCGGTAAAAGACAACCTCCTATCGCACTTGCATAAGTATCCAATACTTAAATATATGAGAACTATGCCGTTGTGCCCTCACAACGCGCACAAGCGCAATACTAGTCTATTCCGCATTATCGATGTCCAGTCTCGATAATACTACGGCTAGGGATATTTAATGATTAAACCTTTATGGATTGATACTGTCTCATATCATCTCAATCCAGTACTAATCATATGGACTTTCGCCATTTATATATCAAAGTAAATAATATTTACAAAATGGCAAAAGGCAATTTCATTATCACATAGTTAATTTTGTACAATAATACAATATTATTTACAAACAGTGACGCTATGGGACATAATGTCTAACATTGTTTTTATTTTTAGTCCAACTGGGAGAAATGCCATTTCATGGTACAAGAAGGCATCGTCCTAGGACATCGGATCTCACAAAAGGGAATCAAGGTAGACAAAGCAAAGATAGAAATAATTGAAAAACTACCTCCACCCACATCTGTCAAAGGGATTCAGAGTTTTCTCGGACATGCTGGCTTTTACAGGAGATTTATCAAAAACTTCTCAAAAATTACAAAACCTTTTTGCAATCTTCTGGAGAAAGATGTAACTTCAACTTCACCAAAGAATGTCAGGAACCCTTTGAGATTCTAAAACAGAAGCTGGTCTCTGCCCTCATCATAGTAGCACCGGACTGGACCCTTCCATTTGAGGTGATGTGCGATGCTAGTGATTTTACTGTAGGAGCAGTTTTGGGACAACGTAAAGCAAAGATCTTCCATACCATTTACTATTCCAGCAGAACTCTGAATGAAGCTCAACTTAACTACACAACCACTGAAAATGAGTTGCTTGCAGTTGTGTTTGCTTTTGATAAATTCCGCTCTTATCTACTGGGTCCCAAAGTGGTGGTCTACATAGATCATTCAGCAATCAAGTATTTGATCACGAAGAAAGATTCCAAACCCAGATTGATTAGTTGGATACTTCTTCTGCAAGAATTCGATGTGGAGATTCGATACAGGAAAGGGACAGAAAACCAAGTGGCATATCATTTATCGAGGCTTGAGATTGGAGATACAGCTGGCAAAGAACTAACAATCAAAGAAACTTTTCCAGATGAACAGCTGTTTGCCATGAAACAACAGGAAGTCCCTTGGTATTCTGACTATGTAAACTACATAGTGTCAGGAAAATGGCCGTTGGAATGGACAACTCAGCAAATGAAGAAATTCTTCAAAGAAGTCAAACACTATGTCTGGGATGAACCATACTTGTTCAATGCTGTGCTGATCAATTATTGAGACGGTGTGTTCCACATGAGGAGGTCAACAATATTCTGCAACATTGTCATTCATCACCATATGGCGGACACTTCAGCAGGAATAAAACTGCAGCCAAAGTCCTACAATCAGGTTTGTTTTGGCCCACTCTATTTAAAGATGCTTATCTGTTTGCTCTTCAATGTGACAAGTGCCAGAGAACTGGAAATATTTCAAGAAAAAAGAAGGACCGTTGTAAAACATTCTGGAAGTGGAGATATTTGATGTATGTGGGATTGATTTTATGGGACCCTTTGTTCCATCATTCAGAAACATGTACATACTAGTTGCAGTAGACTTTGTCTCCAAATGGGTTGAAGTAATTGCACTGCCATCCAATGATTCCAAAGTGGTGATCAAGTTCCTGAAAAAGAATATTTTCACTCGCTTCGGAATACCATGGGCAATTATCAGCGATGGTGGCTCACATTTCTGCAACAGATACTTCGATGCACTTCTATCCAAATACAGAGTTACTCATAAGGTTGCCACAGCCTATCATCCACAATCAAATGAGCAAGTTGAAGTTTCAAACTGGGAGATCAAAAGAATATTGGAGAGAACCGTTGGATCAACAAGGAATGACTAGTCTGAAAAACTAAATGACACATTATGAGCCTACCGAACATCTTACAAGACACCCATTGGTATGTCCCCATATCAAATAGTGTTCGGGAAAGCATGCCATCTGTTAGTTGAGCTTGAACACGAGGCGTACTGGGCACTGAAGAAGTTGAATCTTGATCCACAAGCTGCAGGGAAGAAAAGACTTCACCAACTCAATGAGTTGGAGGAATTTCACCTACAGGCTTATGAGAATGCCAAACTGTACAAAGAGAAGACCAAGAAATGACATGACTGAAAACTAGTGCGCAAACAATTGAAACTAGGGCAGCAAGTGTTGTTGTATGATTCAAGGTTGAAAATTTTTCCTAGAAAGCTGAAATCAAAATGGTCAGGTCCATTTGTGATTACGTAGGTGTTACCCTACGGAGTTATTGAGATATACAATCCAAAGTCAAGCAACACATTCAAGATTAACAGCCAGCATGTCAAGCACTACTAGGGAGAATTATTTGAGCGATAAAAAGAAAGTGTTACACTTTCAGATCCAGCCTAACATTCGGGAAATCATGTCTAGCTGAAGACATTAAACTTAGCGCTAGCTGTGAGGCAACCCAAGCAATTTGTGTATATATTGTGATGTGGTGTGTTTTAATTTTTGTGTGTTTAGTTTTTGCAGGTTAAGACACATTTCAGGATGGAAGAAGCTCTCACAAATATTCACAAGAAATTTCCTTCTCTCCCTCAAAATTCTTTATTAAAGGTCTACAAAGCTCTCATGGAATGAATGAGACTTCTGACGATCCATGGTATTCCTATTGACATTCATTGGGTAATCGAAGCATAGGTCCGATTTGCAGGTGAGTATTCTGATTCTTGCAATTCTTATTTGCCTGGTTTTGGAAGAAGTACCTATGCAATGAAACGTAGAGCTAAACAAATGGGTGTTTGTTACAAATGTGCATGTTGGAATTGTAATACTCATTGTCGTTCTTTAGGAATGGTATCTTATAATCGCGAAGATAAAATTAAATTCATTAGGGATGGCTTGAGTAAGGAGTCTTTAGATGATATATCTTCGACTCTTAAGACGCATCCCAATGGATATGTTAATATAGTCATTCGTAAAATACATACACAATTCAGAAAAGAAAGACAACAATTAAGTCTCAGGAATCTGACTCTAAAAGACAATGTTTGCCAATTTATAAGAAAATTGGATGAGAAGCTTGTCCCTAACGCATAGACGTCATTCAAGCCGTTACATTATTGTAAATATTATATCTCTTTTTCTTTTCTTAATAATTTTGATTTGTTTTTTTATTTTCTCCGACAGGATCCATGCTACTTTTTGACATTTCATGATTTACTATTTACCACTAATCGTCATTTGGAAGATACTTGTGCTATTATTAGTCACCCTTTTCAGGTTCTATAAATTCAACTCATCATTGCAATCTTGAAGGCATCGAGAGCTTAAAAAAAGAAACACAAAAATATGGAAGCCACTTCAAGAAGACGAGTTGTAAACATTTGTGTGTTTTGTGGTATCAGTGTTGGTGTTAAACCATAATACATAGCAACAGCACATGAATTAGGTCGAGTCTTAGCTGAAAGGAATATGCACCTAGTATATGAAGGAGGAAATCTTGGACTAATGGGGATTGTTTCATAGGCTGTACATGATAGAGGGAGTCAAGTCTTGGGAATCATCCCAAAACCCTTGGTAGAGGCCAATCTGATAGGACCATCAAATGGCGAGGAACTAATCGTGCCAGGTATGTTTGAACGACTGGTAGAGATGATTAACTGTGCTGATGCTTTTATTGCTTTGCCAGGAGGCTTGGGCACATGAAGGAAATTTTTACAGTCTTATCTTAGGCAAACTTGAACATACACCAGAAACCACTTGGACTGTACAATGTTGATGGATTTTATGATTTTCTTTGTGTGTTTCTTAATGATGCCCGGAGAAATGGGTTCGTGTCAAAGCCTGTAAAAGAACTCATCTTTACTGCCAGAACTGCCCCAGATTTAATTGACCAAATCTTAGCACTTGAACCTCAAATTGACCATATTATTTCCAAGATAAACTGGTCCAATGATGATCGTGGTAAGAGGCGTCGAATAAATCTGGATCTTAACATTTAACTTTTCATTTAGATGTAGAATTTCACCTAACCAGGTACGGTTTTCTAAACTCTTCTTCTATTGTTTAAGACATTGGGGACAATGTCTCATTTAGGTTTGGGGGAGGAGAATAGTTAAATTGTATCTTGTTCTTATTGTTTTATTTTTAGTCAAAATTTTTCAAAAAAGCCAAAAAAAATTGAAAAATTTTACAAAAACCAAAAAAATATTTTGTGTTTTGTGTTTTTATTTAATTAATCAGGTGAAATTTGTGTGGGATAACTGAGTAAGGAATTTTCACTCGTGAGACGTATCTCAACCTATTTCGGAACAAATTAATTTTTATATTAATTCATTTTAAATTATTTAATTTGTGAATTCTCCATAATACTGACTAAAATAAATCTTCATATGCTCAGTTTACAAGTATTATCAGCATACATGGTAACATACAGACATGAGTTGTAATTGAAAAGTTTGTAATATTCAGTGCTCTAGTATAATTGGAGGAAGCATCTTAAAATGCGATGGGATAAAAAAAAGAAAAAAATGTAAAAAAAAAAAAAAGTCTGAGATCCGAGTTATTAAGTCTGTAAGGGTGTCTTAACACCTAGTGCTCTAAAGCCAACTGGTTTGGGAGTCACTGACCCAAAGCTCGTTACATGGATCGAAGATGTTGCCAAAAAATATATATATCTGAAGTCTGAGTAATTAAGTCCGTAGGGGTGTTTTAACACCTAGTGCCCTAAAGCCAACTGGTTTGGGAGTCACTGACCCAAAACTCGCTACATAGATGGAAGATATTGTATATAAATAAATAAAAATCAAAAATCAAAGAAAAAATCAGAAAAGTCAGAAAAAGTATTCAATTGCTTAAAAAAAGTGTGAAATCTGATATAACTTTAGGACAAAAATATTACTTTCTTCTCAACTGCACTTGTGACTATTGTGGGAAAAAATGAGTTGATTAATATTTTGTTGACTGTGTATATGAAGAATGGTAAAAATAATCGGAGAATTTACTTATTCGGTAATTTAGAAAGAAACAAAACAACTATTGACTTGGATTAGATGTTTCATCTGTTTAGTCACTAACTTCTTTATTCTCTTTTCTCTTGTATTTTTGCTTTTGTGTGCATTAGTTTTATTATCTTTTTACTTTTATAAAACGTTTGTGGGTATCGTTGTTGTAAGCCCTTACGAGACTACAACTCGTCCACTAGGGACACCTGGGGTTTAAAGGCTTGTTAAATACGCTAAATGCAATCGTGATCCCTACGAAAGTGGCTTAGTTTAATTTTAATTGTTTCTTGTATTTTATTGTTTTGCTCGAGGACTAGCAAAATGTTAGGTTTGGGGGTGTGATAAGCGGAAAATATATCAATATTTACTGCCCCTTTTACTTAATATTTTGTTTAGTTTCTCAGGTTTGATGAACGTTTTGATGTGTTTTAGTTTATTTTGCAGATAAAATAATATTGGGATTCAATGAAATCATTTAGGTTGAAATTTGGGTCAAATAAGGGCAAATATTGGACTTGACATATTAATTTTGGAGATTAGAAGCTTGAAATGGCGTTTTAACGAAGTGCACTTTTGGCAATTCCAGTTTTACGCATCTGTCGTATTTTGGGTATACCTCTTTACTACGATATCAGATTGAGCTGATTCGAGTTCCAGATTAAAGAAGACTAAAAAATCTACAACTTTGAAAGACAAAATAAATTCGAATTCTTAAGATTTCATGACCGAAAGTGATAAAAAATCCGGAAGCGTGTTATGTTAAATTATTAAAGTCATTTTCAAAACAAAAAATAAATTAATAAATAAATAATAAAAATTATCAAATCACCACCAAACATGATAGCAATTAGTGGAGCAATTAATAATGGATTTGGTGGAGTAATTAGTGGAGCAATTAATAATGGATTTGGTGGAGCATTTGATGGATGATTTGATATAGGCAAAATTTTACCTATAAATACCTAGCCATTTCATTTGTAAATTCATACTTTCTTCAAAGGAATTCCTTAAGAATACTAAGAAGATTGTATCTTGTTTGTTTATTTACAGCTTTCAGTAATTAATTTCAGCTTTCACACTTTCTTTTCTTTACTTTTCAGTTTTTACTTTCTGCAATTTACTTTTTTCGCACAGTACTTTTCTTTCTTTAATTTTCAGTTTTTACTTTTCAGTAATGAGGAGGTAAATCCCCCTTGTTGGGGTAAAAGGTAAAATTTTTATTACTAATAATTAGATTAATCTCCCTTAATTATAATATATATAAACTAGTTAAAACCTGACTTAACAAGGATACCGCCATATTGGTCGGTTGGTAATTATTTAAATTGGTTTCAACCTGACTAAACTGGATACCGCCTGATTGGTCGGTTGGTAATTAATTATTAATTTGACTTAATCTGGATACCGCCTATATAGCTGGTTGATAATTATCATACAAAGTTAATATATTATATTAAGGGAGATATCTAAAATAGAAGTAATAAAAGGGGATCCTTTTACCTCAGCATTTTCTTTTATTGTACTTTTTTTTTATTTACTTTTCAGCAATTTACTTTCAGCATTTACTTTTCAGCAATTTACTTACAGCATTTACTTTTCAGCAATTTACTTTCAGCATTTACTTTTTAGCATTTAATTTTCAACATTTTACTTTATGTCTTTTATTTTATTTAAGTTTTTACTACCCGTAAATATGTGTCGTAACTAAGCCAGTTATCTAGGGTTGTGATGAAATCCAATATCACCGGTTTATAAGGGGTTAAATTACAATTTGGGTAATATAAAGGTTTATTTATTGAGCCTTAATCCTAATGCTTTTTATTAACTGCCATTAATAAAATTGAACTGGTAAACTTAAAATGAACTTGGAAAAGATATTTTAGGTTAAAGACCTTAGACTCAATAGCTCACGATCTTCTTTGAGGATAGATAACCCTTTAATAGATTTCCTTACAGGATAGAAATATACCTGTCGGGTGGGGGTAGCCATAATTGGAACTTAATCTTAATGAATTCAGATAACTTGGTTAACATAGGAATATGATTAATTGGGTTATACTGGGTATTTGTATTTGACCATCGGAAGAGGTTTTTACATAATTTCGTGTTCCAGGTTAATAAACCAATATATTACACAAACGTAAAATAAGCACTTCATCTTTTAAAAGGATATTGGAATGATTCACAACCCATGTTAGTTTTATAAATTTGAATTTTCATCAATTTACTTTCAAGCAATTTTATTTACTTGTTTTAAGTTTTAAAGTCACCACCCAATCAAACAATCAATCCATTAGATACTTGTAAATATTTAACTTCATAAATTAATAACAAAAGGTTTTAAGTCCTCGTGGGATCGATACTTTTTATACTACTTGAACGATACGTGCGCTTGCGTTATACGCTTGTGATTACATACCAGTCAGTGCACAGTAGATTTCATGGGCCTTGTGTTGGAGTTTCTACGGTCCCGAGGATCGATTATCAAGCATAGAAATAACATGTGAATACATCAAGGAAGTTGCGGAATACTTACATCAATCGGTTGAGGCGATGCGGTGAAGAACAAAAATTTTTTAAGCCCTTTGAGATGGCTCCAAGGCTCTCGGCTTCACTGGTTTTTCTTCTCCATTTTTGGTCCATGTGTGGTTCCATCAAGCTCCAAGCTTTAGTTGAAATTCCATGATCACATGTGCGGTTTCCCTATCACCTTCGCAAGACTCCATTGTGTGTTAGCACTCTTGATTTTCTTGCCACAAGAATCACCCTTTGCTTCTCCTTCATTTTCACGGTGAAACCAGAAAGTTGAACGAAGAATTCTGCCCCTTGGGCGAGAGAGAGAGGGGAGGAAAGAGAGAGATGAAGTTGTGTTGGGCTGGTAAAATTGTGTATCTAATACACTTTTTATCAAATCCAAAATTGTAAAAACCTTTTCCGAAAAAGTCAAACACAATTTTGGAGCCAAAAGCAATTAATGTTTTCCAACCACTTCCATCAATTACAAGTGACATGTTGTAAAACACTCAAAGTGACTAATGATTTGATGCTAGATGTGACTTGTGATTTGACGGTTGATGTGACTTGCGTGCCGCACTAGAATTCGAAATGCGAATGCGCTCGCAAACACTCGCGGGCTCGGGTTCGCTAATTCCAAATTAACGAATTTTCCGTTGCGTCGTAATTAAATAATTATGCCTAGCAAAATTACTATTCATGTCGCTAACGAATTAATTCTAAATTAACTCGTTCGCCCGAATTAAAATCTAATTTTAATTCCGCGTCGAAATCCAATTTCGTTTAATATATCGAATATATTAATTTATCGATTAATTCCAAATTAATCGTTATCTCTCTTTAATTAATATTTTATCCCATATAAAATATCTCCGTAATTAATCCCAGATTAATTTTCTCTCTCATCTAATTAATCCCAGATTAATTAAGTGCGAGTCATACGTCATCGGTGAATCTTCGGGAAGCGACCCATGAGATCCCCGGATATGTTGGCAGTAAATCCGGTCGTCGGACTATCCGAACACGTAAGTACCTAGTACTACGTTTTTCCCGATTTATAAGACAAGGTTGGCTTCTAGCAAAGCGCCATGCCTACCCAATTCTCCAGAAATATCCTTACAGGAATATATGATCTATATCAGGCGTAATATACGTGGTATTGCGTATTTCGATCTAGTATCGGATTTTACGTGCTAGGCCTGGGGCTGGAATTATGTCTGCCCCGTACGAAGCACATATCGGATCACTGGTAACTAGTCTCTATAATCGGATAAACATGACCTAGTCATTTTTCCCGATAACTGCAGCATATAAGAGAACCAGTTCCGTATCCTACGTGACCATCATCTCCACTATGACTGAAGTGATACTTCCGTCTTGACATCACACCCAACACACTACGATTCTCAATATACCCAGTAGAGGCGTACACAGAACCTGTTAAAGCCCTGGACGACCTAAAACAAAAGCATATTGATTGTCGCAAGTATTAGCGGTGCAAGTCTCAGGTTAAGACCAAATACACCTACCCTGATTTAGGACTTCCACAGACATATAGTCATACTACCAATGGAATTCCGAGGGGTCTATCTAGACCGAAGCTGTTTTCCGTACCATCGGTAAAACACAACCTCATACTACACTTGCATGAGTATCCTATACCCAAGTATATGAGAACTATGCTGTTATGCCCTCACAACGCGCACAAGTGTAATACTAGTCTATTCCACATTATCGATGTCCAATCTCGATAATACTACAACTAGGGATATTTAATGATTAAACCTTCGTGGATTGATACTGTCTCATATCATCTCAATCCAGGAACTAATCATAAGGACCTCTTATGATTTATGCATCTTGGTGATCTAATCACAAATGATAAGAGAGCAATTTCCTTTGTCACATAGTTAATTTGTACAACAACACCATGATCTGTACAAATAGTGACGCTATGGGTCATAACTATCCAACAATCTCCCACTTGGCCTATAGCCAGTCACTCGAGTGTCCTACACCCGAACTATGTACGGTTCGCTCAAATTACTGAGAAAAGACTTTCGTCAGCGGATTTGCATGATTATCATCTGATGCGATTTATACGATCATTACATCGCCACGATGTATGATCTGAACGAATCACATGAATATCGAAGTTTATATCTGGATCGTTGATGAGACCATTAATTCTTTAGCCTGCACTGTAGCCTAGCTCAGCTGCTAACAAAACTATTCTAATCTAATTAGATTATTATCAATCTAGAAGGCTTCTATTGCTGCCCTAGCTGCAGCAATAACCCGTATTTGTTGTTTATTCGGTAACAGTATCTTGCTTGGAATATTTCCAGCTCACTGTTCCGTTATTCAAACTTTATAGTACCTTTGTTGCGACTTATAGTCGTTTTTATCGGTTAGGAAACTTACAGTAGTGATCCCAGTCACTTCAAGTTCTCATTCTCCATAGTTTTAAGACAACATCCTTAGTTCTCTAAGATATTAAAGGATGTTCTTAACATCAATCCAGTGACCATCACTAGGATTGGCCTGATTGTGAATCCATATGCTCAAAGCGTATGAGACACCAGGTCGCGTACATTATTAAATATACGAGTTCTCAGAGAGTGTCAACAACTTTAAATCTATCCCAGTAGATCTTTATTCCTAGAATAAAGATTGTTTCTCTCACTAATTCTACAGAGAATTTTCTCGAAATCCAAGCTTTCACCGATTATATTATGGGAATATCATTTCCAAGAAATGAAATACTATCATTATTTAGGACATTCATTGTCAGTGCGCTCCCACTAACCTCCTTATATACACAAGAATCATTTTCGTTTTGAATCAAATCATACACCATTATGATTACATCAAAACGATAATTCCAAAAATTCTATGCTTGCTTCAATCCATCCATGGATTGAATAACCTGCAAACCTTGTTTGCTAGTTTTGGTACGACAAAACCGTCAGGATGTTGTAAACATCCTCCAAAGGGTTTCCGTTAAGGAAAGCGGTTTTGGCATTACAGCTGCCATATTTCATGAATGAAACATGCAGCATTAGCAAGCATTATCCAAATGGATTTACCTTGGCAACAGGTAAAAGGTTTCGTCGTGATCGACACAATGTTGATAACGATACCTTTTCGCTACAAGCCTAGCTTAGTACGTTGGTATGTTGCCTTCCACGTATGTCTTCCTAGAAGACTTATATAGTACCAGTAGGCACAATGCCTTGTGGTACATCAACTAGAGTCCAAACTTGGTTGTTATACATGAAATCCATTTCGGATATCATGGTACTTAGCCATAATAGGGAGTCTATACCCTGTATCACTTCCTCATACGTAGTCAGTTCGTATTCCTCAATAAGATTGACAACTTTATGAGGTGAGATCAGAAACCCATACCCCAGGTTGTTTTCTGACTCTCTCCGACTTACGTGGTTCTTGTGTATTCGAAGATTATGGTATAGTTTCATCCTTGATGAACTATTTGTGTTCCATTAGGATTCGGTGCCTGGAAAAGCATTACTCTGATTTTCATCGAGTTTTACCTTATTCCCACTTACCACTGCATATCGGTATTCATCTTAGGAAAACCGCATGGCGAGCAACAATTACATTGTTCTCTAGTGAGTTGTATAAGTACTATACTTAGGTTTCCCTAGGATAACCTACAACTTGACACTTATCCAATTTGGGTTTTAGTTTAGTATCATCCAAACATATGCCTAGCATCCCAAATCTTCAGGAAGGAGAAACCCAGTTTCTTTCCTGTTCATATCTAATATGAATTCTGTCAAACAGATTTTTATTGAACCTTATTCAAAATAAGTATTGCACTGTTTATGCGTATCCGTTGAAGGAAATGGTAGCTCAGAGCGACTCATGATTAACCTTATCATGTCCAACAAAATTCGGTTTCTCCAATCAGACACACCTTCAAACTGACGTGTTCTAGGAGGAGTCTTCATTGAAATAATATTATACTCTTTCAAGTATATGAGAAACTTATTGCTTAAGTATTTCATCATGGTCTAACCATGATTGTTTTATACTTTAGCCGATCTGTTTGTCAATTTCGTGTCGAAACTCTAAAAGTTTTCGATTTGTGTTTCAAAAGAAACACATATAACCATAACGCGATGCCACATCCGTGTAGGTCGCGAAATATTCATATCCATCTCTAGCCTAGCTAGACATGGGCCCACTTGCTTCACTATGAACTAGGGCTAACAGATCAGTGGCATTTACACTTTTACCAAGTAAATAGTGTTACAGGCACTTTGCCTAATAAACTAGATTTGTAGACTTTATTTGAATAAAATCAAAATTTTCCTAGTATCCACTCTTCAAAAGTGTGGATATACGAGTCTTGTTTGATTGTGTCTCAGACAACAATGCCACAATTAAATCTCTTCTGATCAAATCAGTTCGAGCTATTTGTTTGTCATGTTATATGTTTGAGATTCTTTTATATTCAAAATATAAATACTGTTATTCACATTTAATGTATTTATCTCAATATCATCTTTATATAATAAAACATTTTATTGTTCTAGAATATAAAGGTATACCCGCAACGGGTTAAACCCTGATATAGAGATAATGTATCTAGTCAAACTAGTTACATTTTAACAGTTTCCTAATTTAAGTACACACCCAGAGGGTAGTTCCTTAACTTAGGTATCTACGCTTAAAACAGCTACTTTCGTCTCGTCTCCAATTCGCAGATTAATCTCAACTGAAGTCAGTATCCTGCTCATAGCAGATTCTGCACACCAGTATATATTTATATACCACACTAAGTATTTAAAATCTAATTTTAATACTAGTCGTGAACATATTTATGACAAACATATTTAAAGTCAGAGCCTTGCTCGTCTTCAATTCCTTCATGTCTGCTTTGTCCAAACGGCAGTCACGCTTCCGCGATCCCGTTTGCCACAATTTAGGCAGACATTTTGGGATATGTCCTTTGTCTTCCCAGAAGACTATAATGATTTTTCCTTTGCCCCTTTTCCACACCCAGAAGCCTTTGGCCATGCCTTGGCCTTCCGGAATGTCGAAGTAAGGTGCGCCTTGCGCTATTTGCCTTATTGCAAACTTTTGGCTTTATCTCCTTGAGAATAACCATTAACTCTCCAAAAGTTTACTATTGCAATTTAGTACTTCTAAGATCTAAAGATAGATCTATAAAGATCCTTCAATTTCATTATCATACTATAAGGATCCAATCCTTAGTTCTGATTAAGAACTTAAGGAGTCTAATTGGCAAGCTTAATGGATTAAGCACTAAAGTTATCATCACATGAATCTTCTAAAGATCATTATCTACTATTTCCTTAACTCCGGGCTTAGGCGTAATATGTTATTTTATCAAATAAAGTAACTTATTAGTTTCCAGGACCATCCTGAAATTATATTCCCAATTTGAAAATTAAACCATTTAAATACATTTTCCCTAGGATTATGTTTTAAATGTCAATCTTTCAATTTTATCTTGATTCTAATAGTCCAACTATTTAATCAACGATTTTAGGTACTATATATTATAATGATTACTATAGTCCAACTATTTAATCAACTATAATTTAATAGATTAAATTCAATTATATTGATTACTATAATCCAATTATAAAATCAACTTTTAATTGAAATGGTTAATTCAAATATATTGATTACTATAATCCAATTATATAATCAACTATAATGAAATAGTTTAAATACAGTCCAAATGTTTATTAAAACAACTATTAAATATTAGTCCAACTAACATTTAATTTAACGACGAATGAATTGTGATTGAGCGCGTATGGCATGTAATTAAACGAATATTGCAAATTTAATTCTTGCCTTCCACTATTTTTCGGCGAGCCTCTAACCCTCTGTCGAGTACTCGAAAAACCTTATTTCCTAGTGGGCTAGGATCCCGTTAAATAACACACAATCTTGACTTTGGCCAACAAATTGTATGATAATTAACTAGGTAGATCTCTAAGATCAATTGGATCTCATCCAATTCCTAGATCCAGTAGGGGGACATCCAAGTCCGAAACATATATCTTATATATGCCAAAATATCCAATATATTGCCTAACCTTTTTCCTCTGAATCAACTAAGCCTTGGCTTTGGCACAACAAACTTAGTGATCCCAGTTAAGCGTGACCCATTGACCTTGGAAATCTTTGTAATCAATGTCGATAGACAAGAAATGGTCTTGACTTTGGCCAACAAATCACAACTTGGACAAGACACCGATATGGAACGAAGCTCTCGTGATTCAAACACATCCTTGACGGACAAAGGCCTTGACTTTGTCCAAAAAACCAATGTCAGTCTTGGATCTTGAGTAAGAATCACTCAATGGAAGGAAAAACGCTTAATGTTTTGAGGGTTGGTTTTTCGCGTGCAAATTGGCAACCAATTTATTATCTTTGTTAAGGTCTCATCATCATACACTCTTAAACATGCATTCTAAACACATAATAAGGCGCATATAAATAAATAATAATGATATGCAGATGGATACTTAACCATTGATCCTAGATCAAATCTCTCTCTTTCCTCTCTCCCACTAGCACAAGTATTTACTTCTACCCGTTACACTACACTTCTAAAGAAACCTCATTTGCATTGAGGGGAATAGGTGATAAGAGAAATACAAAAGAGGAAATAGGATGGAAGGTATATTAATAATCAGGTCCAATTAATAAATTCTAATTTATTACAACAATTCCCAAAATTTCCCCACCAATCTAATATCCATCTGATATACATTATTCATGCATCGCAACCATGTATTCACACAAGCATGTTATCAATCAATCTAATCCAATTAATTAATCTGATAATTAATGACCATTCAATGTTCAAACAACGATTTGATTTTACGCGAGTCAAACTCGTTTTGCGAATAAGTACTCAAAGTATGAATTATTGAATTAAATTAAACTACAACATTAAATCCAATTTAATATGTATTTAATACTAATTCGCTATTTAATTCCAAATTAAATACTACACTTTATTTGACGAACCTTTACGACTTAAATTCCAAATTTAATCGTTACGGGTCTCAAAGCTCGATTAACATCCAATGTTATTTAATTAAAGTCCAATGGGCTTTTAATTAATTTCTTTAAGGCGTAGACTTTTGGTCAACTTGGGTCAAACCCAATATCCAAAGCCAAATCAAGGAATAACCCCATAAGCCTAGAAATCAATTTAGGCCCATTAGGCCCAATTAAAATTTTAAAGGTCCATTAGTCGCATTTGGACTTTATGGAAACGGTTTTGGGCCCAATTGGATCCAACCAATTTAGCATAAACCCAACTTGGTACAACCAAGCCCATTAAAGCCCAATAACAACTTTTAAGCCCAATTTCCAAAATTAGCCCAATTAATATAATTCCAAAAATTCCAAATTTCTCAATTAAATTAACAAAAGTGTATTACACAATTAATACCCAAATCAATATTTCCAAAACACCAATTAGCCTAATTAATCATGCTCATTAACAACAAAACATGTCCAACACATTTTATCAAAAATCAAACCCAATTACATGCAATATATGTCTCGGCAATTAGGGGTTTTCAAAATCGATTCGGTTTCAATCAAATTAAATCCACAATTAACATTTCCCGAATGATTCCAACTCATCCAATGAATCAAAATAAAAAATCCAAGACATTTAGGGCACTTCATATTCTCGGCCAAGCCTAAGATTTGGGCAAAAATTGTTCCAAACAACTTTTCATGAAATTGATCTAATCAAACTTCAATTAAACATAATTTAAGCATACTTAATCATCCAATTTTATCAAATCATACTCAAACAAATTTACCCCATTTTAACCCTAAATCAAGTTTCATGCTTTTAATCGCTCGGATACCATTGTTGGAGTTTCTACGGTCCCGAGGATCGATTATCAAGCATAGAAACAACATGTGAATACATCGAGGAAGTTGTGGAATACTTACATCGATCGGTTGAGGCGATGCAGTGAAGAACAAAAACTTTTTAAGCCCTTTAGATGGCTCCAAGGCTCTCGGCTTCACTGGTTTTTCTTCTCCATTTTCGGTCCATGTGTGGTTCCATCAAGCTCCAAGCTTTAGTTGAAATTCCATGCTCACATGTGCGGTTTCCCTATCACTTTTGCAAGACTCCATTGTGTGCTAGCACTCTTGATTTTTTTGCCACAAAAATCACCATTTGCTTCTCCTTCATTTTCACGGTGAAACCAGAAAGTTGAAGGAAGAATTCTGCCCCTTGGGTGAGAGAGAGAGGAGAGGAAAGAGAGAGGTGAAGTTGTGTTGGGTTGGTAAAATTGTGTATCTAATACACTTTTTATCAAATCCAAAATTGTAAAACCTTTTCCAAAAAAGTCAAACACAATTTTGGAGCCAAAAGCAATTAATACTTTCTAACCACTTCCATCAATCACAAGTGACATGTTGTCAATCACTCAAAGTGACTTGACATCACATCAATCAAAGTCACTAATGATTTGACGCTAGATGTGACTTGTGATTTGACGCTTGATGTGACTTACGTGCCGCACTCGAATTCGAAATGCGAATGCGCTCACAAACATTCACGGGCTCGAGTTCGCTAATTCCAAATTAACGAATTTTCTGTTGCGTCGTAATTAAATAATTACGCCTAGCAAAATTACTATTCACGTCGCTAACGAATTAATTCTAAATTAACTTGTTCGCCCGAATTAAAATCTAATTTTAATTCTGCGTCGAAATCCAATTTCGTTTAATATATCGAATATATTAATTTATCGATTAATTCCAAATTAATCGTTATCTCTCTTTAATTAATATTTTATCCCAGATAAAATATCTCCATAATTAATCCCAGATTAATTTTCTCTCTCATCTAATTAATCCCAGATTAATTAAGTGCGAGTCATACGTCATCGATGAATCTTCAGGAAGCGACCCATGAGATCCCCGGATATGTTGGCAGTAAATCCGGTCGTCGGACTATCCGAACACATAAGTACCTAGTTCTAAGTTTTTTCCGATTTACAAGACAAGGTTGGCTTCTAGCAAAGCGCCATGCCTACCCAATTCTCCAGAAATATCCTTACATGAATATATGATCTATATCAGGTGTAGTACACGTGGTATTGCGTATTTCGATCCAGTATCGGATGTCACGTGCTAGGCCTGGGGCTGGGAATGTGTCTGCCCCGTACGAAGCACATATCAGATCACTGGTAACTAGTCTCTATAATCGGATAAACATGACCTAGTCATTTTATCCCGATAGCTGCAACATATAAGAGAACCACTTCCGTATCCTACGTGACCATCATCTCCACTATGACTGGAGTGATACTTCCGTCTTGACATCACACCCAACACACTACGATTCTCAATATACCCAGCAGAGGCGTACACAGAACCTGTTAAAGCCTTTGACGACCTAAAACCAAAGAATATTGATTGTCGCAAGTATTAGCGGTGCAAGTCTCAAGTTAAGACCAAATACACCTACCCTGATTTCAGACTTCCATAGACACATAGTCATACTACCAATGGAATTCCGAGGGGTCTATCCATAGCGAAGCTGTTTTCCGTACCATCGGTAAAACACAACCTCCTACTACACTTGCCCTATGAGCATCCTATACCCAAATATATGAAAATTATGTTGTTATGCCCTCACAACGCGCACAAGTGTAATTCTAGTCTATTCCGCATTATCGATGTCCAATCTCGATAATACTACGACTGGGGATATTTAATGATTAAACCTTCATGGATTGATACTGTCTCATATCATCTCAATCCATGAACTAATCATAAGGACCTCATATCATTTATGTATCTTGGTGATCTAATCAC
>SKCR01052606.1:0-17998 GCA_019454045.1 Zanthoxylum bungeanum | reverse complement strand
GAACCCATACCTCTCAGGTACCTTCCTGACTCTCTCCGACCTACGCGGTCCTTGTGATCTGAAGAGATTGTGGTACAGACTCATCCTGGATGGTCTGTTTATGTTCCGTCGTTGATTCATTTCCAGGAACAGTATCACTACGATTTTCATCGAGCTCCACTTTCCTCCCACTTACCACTGCATCTAGGAATTCCTTCTCAAGGAAAATGCATGTAGAGCAATAAACACTTTGTTTCTCGTGGGTGATAGAAGTAATATCCTTTGGTTTCCTTAGGATATCCCACGAAAAGGCATTTATCTGATTTGGGTTCTAGTTTGGTACCTTCCAAACGTTTAACATATGCCCAGCATCCCCAAATCTTCAGGAAAGAGAAACCTGGTTTCCTTCCTGTCCATTTCTCATATGGAGTCTGTTCAACGACTTTGACGGAACCTTATTCAAAATAAGTACCGCACAGGTTAATGCGTATCCCCAGAAGGATTGGTAGCTCAGTCCGACTCATCATCGACCTTACCATGTCTAACAAGGTACTGTTTCTCCGTTCAGGACACACCGTTTAATTGCGGTGTTCCAGGAGGAGTCCACTGTGAAAGAATACCATTTTTCTTTCAAGTAATCTTGAAACTCATAACTTAAGTATTCGCCACCACGGTCCGACCGCAATGTCTTAATACTCTTTTCTGTTTGTTTTTCTACTTCGTGTCGAAACTCTTTGATTTCTCAAAAGTTTCCGACTTGTGTCTCATTAGATACACATAACCATAACGAGATGCATCATCCGTAAAGGTTACGAAGTAATGATATCCTCCTCTAGCCTGGCTAGACATGGGCCCACATACGTCGCTATGAACGAGGGCTAACAGTTCTGTGGCACGTTCACCTTTACCACTAAAAGGTGATTTAGGCATTTTGCCTAAAAGACAAGATTCGCAGACATCATATGAATAAGATCAAATCCGTCCAGTACCCACTCTTCGAAAGTGTGGATATGCGAGTCTTGTTTATGTGTCCTAGACGACAATGCCACATGTAAGCTTCATCTTTTAGATTACTCTTTTTGAGCCTTTTGTTTGTTATTTATGTTTAGGAGATTCATTTATATTCAAAATATAAAGGCCATTATTTGCTACAGCAGTGCAAATTTCTGCATCATTTTTATATAAATAACACCCAGTGTTTCTAAATACAAAAGTGTACCCATGCTGGGTTAACAAAGATACAGATATGATATTCCTAGTCAAACTAGGTATATAATAACAGTTCAAAAGTTTAAGCATATGCCCCGAGGGCAATTCCAAAACAAAAGTCCCTACAGCCAAAACAGCAACTGGAGTTCCGTTTCCGACTCGTAGATCAACCTCCCCTAAAGTCAGCATCCTGCTATCCTGCAGATCCTGCAAATCAGTACATATATGAGCAGCACAACCAGAATCAAAAATCCAATTTTTAAAACTAGAAGTAGTCATATTTATCTCAATAACAAACATATCAGAGGCTAGTGCCTTGCCTGCCTTGATATCCTCCCTTTGTCCCTTGCCCATTCGGCAGTCACGTTTCCAGTGACCCTCTTGCCGCAGTTGAGGCAGACATCTTGAGATTTGTCCCTTGGCTTCCCAGAAGCTTTTGTCAACTTGCCTTTACCCTTTTTCTTATGTTTCTTCTTCCTCACCCCTCCAGTAGCTTTGGGCC
This sequence comes from Zanthoxylum bungeanum, assembly GCA_019454045.1. Lineage (NCBI taxonomy): Eukaryota > Viridiplantae > Streptophyta > Magnoliopsida > Sapindales > Rutaceae > Zanthoxylum > Zanthoxylum bungeanum. The sequence goes on along the minus strand of SKCR01052606.1, from coordinate 16,308 downwards.
TAGCCTTTGGCCTCTGAGAGGTCGATGCAAAGTGCGCCTCGCGCTTGCCCCCTTTTGGAGTTCTTTTTCAGACTCCTCAAGATGGATAACAGCTCTCCAAGAGTGTCATCCGTATCCATCAACTTATAGTTGATTATGATTTGTTTCCAAGTATCAGGAAGTGAGACTGTAAGATCAAATCTATGGTCAGCTCAGCCTCCAAGACTATTCCCATATTGGCCAACTCATCAATATCGGCGATCATTTGAGCCCCGTGGGCCTCAACTGATGCGCCTTCAGTCATTCGGGCGCGGAAGAGTTTCTTCACCAACTCGTACCTTTCCATCCGCTTGTTGGAGTGGTGGAGATCTCGCATTCTAGCCATCATACTATAAGGATCCAAGTCCCTATTCTGGCGACGAAAGTGCTGAGTCATCGAAGCTAACATAATAGCCTGAGCTGTGTCACAATCATTGCTGTGAGTTTTCCATAACTCCAGCTCAAGTGGGTCAGTGGGCTTAGGCGGGAGAGGTGTTTGTACAGTGTACAGCATCCTCTCAGCCCCAAGGACTATCCTCAGGTTCATTTCCCAATCAGCGAAGTTTGTGCCCTTAAAGACATTGTCACCCATGATGATGTCTCAGACATTTACCTTGCTTGCCATCTCAACTACGATAGTCCAACTATCTAGTTAACGATAAAATGGGTACAGTCAAACTGTTACAAGAAAAAATAACAATGAATTAGTCCAACTAATTTTAATTAATTAAACGAAATAATTTTGAAAGACGCGTAAGGCTAAGTATCTGAATGAAATTGCAAATTCAATACTAGCCTCCCACTATTTTTATCAAGTCTCTAACCCTCTGTTGAGAACTCGGAAATCCTATTTCCTAGTGGGCTAAGATCCCGTTAAATAACACAAACCTTGACATTGGCCAACAAGCTGTATGCTATTTAACTAGGTAGATCTCAAAGATCAATTGGATCCCATCCAATTCCTAGATCCGGTTAGGTGGACATCCAAGTCCAAAACATATGTATATTTACTTATGCCAATGTATCTAATACATTTTCCTAACCATATCCTCCGAACCATCTAGGCCTTGGCTTTGGCACAACAAACCTAATGATTCCGGTTAAGCGGGACCCATTGACAAGGAAAGTTTCGTAATCAATGTCGTTGGACAAGAAGTGATCTTGATTTTGGCCAACAAATCACAACTTGGACAAGACACCGATGTGGAACAAAACTCTCATGATTCAAGTACATCCTCAATTGACAAAGGTCTTGACTTTGGCCAACAAACCAATGCCAATTTTGGATCTTGAACAAGAATCATTCAATGGAAGGATAATTGCTTAATATAAATTGAGGGATTTTGCGTAATTGGCAACCAATTTATTATCTTTGTTAGGTCTCATCATCATACACCCTTAAGCATGCTTTTAAAACATCATAAAGTGCATAAAGTAAATTAATAGTGATATACGGATGGATATATAAAACAACTTGTTCCTAGAACAAATCACTCCCTTTTCACTCCCCGCTAGCAATATTATACTTCTACCCAATTACATAATACAATAAGAGAAACCTCATTTACATTGAGGGGAATTAGGTGAGAAGAGAATACAAAGAGATAAAAGAGATAAGGCTGGACACGCAGGTCCAATTTATAAATTCTAAATTTACAATAATCTCTAAAATTAGCCTTTCCCTTCTAATATCCATCCGCTATACACTATTCATTCATCACATACATGTATATTCATTCAAGACATGCTATACAACCAATCTAATCCAATTAATTAGTCTTTGTTTAAGTGATCATCCAATGTTCAATCAACGGTTTGATTCTGCGCGAGTCCAACTCGTTTGAGAATAAGTACATAAGGTACGAATTCATGAATTATATCGAACTACCCGTTAAATCCAATTTAAGTCGCATTCAATATTAATTCATTTATTTAATTCCAAATTAAATGTTTACACTTTTAATGTGCTTTTAAAGATTAGATTCTAAATCTTATCAAATTGGGTCTCCAAGCCCAACTAACATCCAATGTGTGTTTAATTAAAGTCCGATGGGCTTTCAATTGATTTATCAAGGCTTGGGCTTTGGTCAATGTGGGTCAAACCCAATTACCAAGCCCAAATAAGGAATCACCCTTAAGTGCCATAAAATCAATTTCAAGCCCATAAGGCCCAATTAAACATAAAAGCCCATTAATTAAATTTTAATATTCCAAATTTTAAAATTCAATTAATTAAAGTGTAATTGCATGATTAATTCATTAAACCAAATATTTCAAAAACATCAATTTAATTTATTAATCATCAATTGTTCAAAACACTTGTCTAACATTTATTTGAACAAAAAATCAAGTCCTTTAACATGTCATGTTGTATTCAGCCAAGAGGGATTTTTGCGGTTCGATTTGTTTTTCAATCCAATTGAATCACTAATCTATATCCCGTATTGATTTTAAGTCATCTAATGAACTTGAAAGCAAAAAAAAATCCAATAAAGTAAAAGGATCTCCATTTTCGGTCAATCAACAATTTTGGTTAAAAATTCATCCAATGCATTTTTCTCAAAATTGATCATGTAATACATCATATTACAAATATTTAAGCATACTCAAATCATCTAATGAACTTGTGCATGCAAAATACCAAACCAGTAAAATAACCTACACATTCGGCCAAGGCATCAATTTTGTGGAAAAAATTATCCAATGCATTTTTCTCAAAATTGACCATGTATAATATCATATTACATACAATTAAGCATACTCAAATCATCTAATGAACTTGTGCATGCAAAATACCAAACCAGTAAAATGACCTACACATTCGGCCAAGGCATCAATTTTGGGGAAAAATTATCCAATGCATTTTTCTCAAAATTGATCATGTATAATATCATATTACAAACATTTAAGCATACTCAAATCATCTAATGAACTTGTGCATGCAAAAAATTCAACTTAGTGGAAGTACCTCACATTCGGCCAAAGCAACATTTTGGGGAAAAATCATCCAATGCATTTTTCTCAAAATTGATCATGTATTATATCATATATCATACATATAATCATGCTTAAGTCATCAAATAAACTTGTGCATGAAAAATTCCAAACCAATGGAAGCACCTCCACATTCGGCCAAGACAACTACTTTGGGGAAAAATCATCCAATGCATTTTTTTAAAATTGATCATGTAATATATCATATAACATACATATAAGCATACTTTAGCATCCAATTTAACAAGAACATGCTTCAATCAATTTTCCCCAAATTAACCCTAATGTATTTCATGCTTAAACATGGCTCCATGATACCATTGTTGGTTTCTATAATTAGTCCCAAAGAAAGATTAAGCCATAGAAATACAAATAACATACATGCAAAGCTAGAAACATGGCGGAATCATACTTACTAAGCTTTGTGACGAAAATGGTGAAGACAATCCTTGAGTCTTCAAGGTGGAAGTTTCGGCCAAGATGAAGAGGAAGAGAAGCTCCAAGTCTTCAAGTGTTCCAAGCTCCAATGTTGTTTCCCTATCACCTCTTTTGATCCTTCAATGTGCTAGCAAAAAAAGGAGAAATGAAAATGATTTTTCTGCCTTTGGTTTGAAGCTCACGGCGTGAGCAAGGAGAAGGAGAAGAGTGTTAGACTTTTCAATTTTGGTTCACTTTCTTTTTGTTACCAAAAACGTGAGAGACCAAATGAAAAGCAATGATAAGATATCAAATACCAAAATGAATTTTTTAATTAAAAAACCCTTCAAAAACCGTGAAAGGTTTTCCCTCCAAAGGAAAATTCATCATATGCCATCATTATCTCACATTGAGAATAGAGACAATGTATCATCCCATAAAGGTGACTAGATACATCCATCATCTATTCGTGTCAAGTAATGAGATATCGCGATGTGATTTACGGATTCCACCCGTTTCAAAATACGAATGTGTCCGCAAACACTTTCGGGCCCAAATTCGCTAATTCCGAATTAACGAATTTCCGTCGCGACGAGAATTAAATAATTACGCCTAGCGGAATTATTATTCAGATCGCTAACGAATTAATTCCAAATTAATTCGTTTGCCCGAATTAAAATCCGATTTTAATTCCGCGTCGAAATCTAATTTCGTTTAATAATATATCGAATATATTATTTTATCGATTAATTCCAAATTAATCGATCTCTCTCTCTCTCCTAATAAGGCATTTTATCCAAGATAAAGTTTCTCCGTAATTAATCCAAGATTAATAAAGTTCGAATCAAACATCATAGGTGAATCTTCAGGAAGCGACCCAAGAGATCTCCGGATATGTTGGCAGTAAATACGGTCGTTGGATAATCCAAACACGTACGTACCTCGTACTACGTTTTTACCGATTTACAAGACAAGGTTGGCTTCTAGCAAAGCGCCATGCCTCCCAATTCTCCAGAAATATTCTTACTGGAATATTAGATCTTTATCAAGTGTAGTATACCATAGTATCGCGTACATCGATCCAGTATCGGACGATCACATGTTAGGCCTGGGGCTGCAAATGTGTCTGCCCCGTACGAAACATATATCGGATATCAAACAACTAGTCTCTTTAAATCGGACAATCCTGACCTGGTCATATTGTCCCGACGGTTGCAACCTTTTATAGAGTACTAGTTCTGTATCCTGCGTGATCATCATCTCCATATGTCTGAAGTGATACTTCCATCTTGACATCACATCCAGTACACTACGATTCTTGATAAACCCAGAAGAGGCGTACACAGAACCGGTTAAAGCCCCGAACCACCATAACCAAAGTTTACCGATTGTCGCAAGTACTAGCGATGCAAGTCTCAGGTTAAGACCATATACACCTACCCTGATGCGGCCTCCCATAGACACGCAGACATACTACCAATGGGATTCCGCGGGGTCTATCCAGAGCGAAGCTGTTTTCCGTACCATCGGTAAAACACAACCTCCTATCGCACTTGCATAAGTATCAAATACTTAAATATATGAGAACTATGCCGTTGTGCCATCACAACGTGCACAAGTGCAATACTAGTCTATTCCGCATTATCGATGTCCGATCTCGATAATACTCCGACTAGGGATATTTAATGATTAAACCCTTTTGTATTGATACTGTCTCATATCATCTCAATACGGAATTAATCATATGGACTTTTGCCATCAATATATCAAAGTAAATAATTTACAAAACGGCAAAAGGCAATTTCATTATCACATAGTTAATTTTGTACAATAATACAATATCATTTACAAAACAGTGACGCTATGGGTCATAATGTCTAACACCTTGATCATGGAAAATCTTCCGAAGAGTTTCTTGCAGTTTAAAAGAAACTATGTTATGAACAAGTTGACTTTTACTTTGACCCAACTACTTAATGAGCTTACCCATTACGAGTCCATGCTTGTGGATCCTCGTAAGTCCAGTGCATAGGCAAATATTACCGAGTCTTCTAAATCTGCAAAGATGAAGAAGAAAAACACTGGGAAGGCTAAAGGAAAGCCCATGAAGAAGAATAAAAACAAGAAAGGCTCCAAGGATGCCAAGCCCAAAGGAAAATGTTTCCACTGCAACATGAATGGGCATTGGAAAAGGAACTGTCCTAAATACCTTGCTGAGCTAAAGGAGAAAAAGGAAACATGTAAATATGATTTACTCGTTATTGAATATCTATTAGTGGAGGATGATAAATCCGCTTGGATTGTTGTTTCTGGAGCCACTAACCATGTTTGTTCTTCTTTGCAGCTACTTGATTCATGGAGGGACCTTGCTGAAGGTGATTACACCATGAGGGTCGGGACAGGGGATGCTGTTTCAACAAGAGCAGTGAAAGCTCGCATCAACCTTGTTTAGAAGGTAAAATGACAAAGAGACCTTTTAATGGAAAAGGTATAAGAGCCAATCAACCACTTGAGCTAATACATTAGGACGTTTATGGACCGATGAATGTAAAAGCCCGAGGTGGTTATGAATACTTCATAACATTCATTGACAATTATTCAAGATATGGGTATGTCTACCTAATGCATCACAAATCAGATACCTTTGAAAAGTTCAAGGAGTATCATGCTGAGGTTGAGAACCAATTAGGTAAGACAATCAAAACTCTGCGATCAGATCGTGGAGGGGAATACCTCGACAGAGACTTCGAGGAATTCTTAGTTGAGCATGGGATAGTATCCCAGCTCACAGCACCTGGAATTCTTAGGGGTGGATTCTTCTACAGTCCTGATGATAACAAAATGTTTGTATCGACAAATGTTACATTTCTAGAGAAGGACTATATGAGGGAGTTCAAACCTCGAAGTAAAGTGTTTCTCGAGGAGTTACTTGGTGGTTCGACCAGCACGCCATCATCAACGAAAGTTGACAAATACATAGCACCTTCGACATCTGATAGTCAAATGCAAGCTCGTTAGAATGATCTACCGCCTAGACACAGTGGGAGGGTTGTACGACAACCTGATCGCTACTTAGGGGTTGGAGAGGCACAAGTTGTCACATCCAGCGATGGCATATATGATCCATTGACCTACAGTAGTGCAATTGATGATTCTGACAAAGAGGAATGGCTCAAAGCCATGAACCTAGAGATGGAGTCCATGCACTCCAACTCGGTCTGGGAACTTGTAGACCAACCTGATGGGGTGAAACCCATATGTTACAAGTGGATCTACAAAAGGAAGAGGGGATCAGATGGGAAGGTACAGACCTTCAAGGCTAGACTAGTGGGCAAAGGTTATACCCCAAAAGAGGGAATTGACTATGAGGAAACTTTCTCGCCAGTAGCCATGCTTAAATCCATCCTCACTCTTCTATCCATTGCCGCATATTATGACTATGAAATTTGGCAAATGGATGTCAAGACTTCATTCTTGAATGGCAATCTTGATGAAAGTATCTATATGATACAACCAGAGGGGTTCATCGCCCAAGGTCAAGAGCAAAAGGTTTGCAAGCTGCAAAGGTCCATTTATGGACTCAAGAAGAGATCTCGATCTTGGAATATAAGATTTGATACAACGATCAAGTCTTATGATTTTGAACAGAATGTTGATGAGCCTTGTGTATACAAGCGCGTCATTGACGGGAATGTGGTTTTTCTTGTTTTATACATCGATGATATTTTACTCATTGGGAATAATGTAAAGATATTATCAGACCTGAAAACCTGGCTAGCTAACCAATTCCAAATGAAAGATTTGGGAGAGGCCAGTTATGTTCTTGGGATTCAGATACTTCGGGATCGCAAGAAACGACTGTTAGCTATGTCTCAGGCATCAGATATCGACAAGATCCTTGTGCGATTTGGGATGCAGAATTCCAAGAAAGGCAATCTGCCTTATCGACATGGAATTCATTTGTCAAATGAACAGTCTCCTAAGACACCTCAAGATGTTGAGGAAATGAGACACATCCCATACGCCTTAGCAGTTGGTAGTCTCATGTATGCTATGTTATGCACGAGACCGGACATCTGTTTTGCAGTGGGAATAGTCAGTAGGTTTCAATCAAACCCAGGATTGGATCATTGGGTGGCTGTGAAACACGTTCTCAAGTATCTTAAGAGAATGAGAAATTATATGCTTGTATATTCCGGTGAGGATATGATCCTAAGGGGATATACAGACTCTGACTTTCAGACAGATGTAGATTCTAGAAAATCTACATCTGGATCAGTGTTCACCCTATGTGGTGGGGCTATAGTTTGGTGGATCATAAAGCAATCTTGTATTGCTGACTCCACCATCGAGGCTGAACATGTAGCAGTTTGTGAAACAGGTAAGGAAGCAGTCTGGCTCTGTAAATTCTTGGGAGATCTGGAAGTTGTTCCAGATATGGATAGACCACTCACACTCTATTGCGATAATAGCGGTGCAGTGGCAAACTCCAAAGAACCAAGAAGCCACAAGAGGGGAAAGCATAGAGAGGAAATATCATCTCATTAGGGAGATAGTACAGAGAGGAGACATTACCGTCACAAAGATTGCATCCGTAGAGAACCTAGCTGATCCATTTACAAAGACCTTGCCGGCTAAAGTTTTTGAAGGTCACCTAGATGGTCTAGGATTATGTGATAAGTCCCATTTGCTCTAGTGCAAGTGGGAGATTGTTGGAATGTATGCCCTAGAGCTACATGTGATGTAAACGGTTTTATATGTTTTGAAATAAAACAATGCATTATTCATTTATCAAATTGTTTGTTTAATTTTCGCATGTTATATATCATCATGAATACCCTAGATTACTAATGTACCTTCAGACTTAGTGTATGAGTGTCATACACAAGAGGATTTAAATTTGAAGTTAGTAATCTTAAATAGTCCATAGAGAGTAAAAAAAATGGGTACTTTTTTTATGGTTTATCTATAGCTGCGGTTCATTCTATATTTGTATGGCGATCTTGATCCGGATCGTCCATGTAGAGACATGAGAATGGAGGTACCTTGTATGATGCGATCATATAGGACTGGACCCAGATGGAAATGACATTCTTATAATATCCGTTAAACTAAAAAAGTCATTTGGATCTACTAGATGGTCATATATAGATTGATCTTAATCCTGAGTGTACTACGAACTTCTGCTTAGCAGGCTATGTCCTTTGATTTACAATGGTGAGGTTGGTGTAACAGTCCCGACCAATAGCTACGTACTTTGGGGACACCGTTTGTTTTGTAGCTGGGAACGTTTTACATAGACATGGAGTTCACTCATTCTTGCGAGAAGTTGATGAGTATATTTCTTAAGGGTTGATTCGGTACTTGAACGATTTGAGCGCTCAAGTCTCTCTATTACGAATAGAAAGATTAAAATTCATAATAGTTATGAATAAATCGTTCATTAGAGAATCAATGGTACTTAAGGTAAAATAATTAGAGGGGTATAACAGACATTATGACCCGACTATAATTATGAGATACTCGTGAATGGTCAATTCGTATGTAATGACTATATCGATGGACAACGACTTAGTTCGACATAATATATCATCTGCGGCAACGGGAGTGCAACTTTGGGTTTTTAGTGGAATAACCCGGAGTTAATAATTCGGAATATCTAATTAAGAGCTTAATTAATATTTCGAGATTATTGGAGCTCAGAACCGTAGGTCCATTTGGTCCCCGTGCTAGCTCGATTTACTATAACAGATTTAGTATAATTGGATAGTCCAATTATATACTCACAAAGGTATAAATATTATTAATATGATTAATAATATTATTTGTCACACTTATAACTATATATTGAAAGTTAATATATGATTTATATAATAAATGATTATATGATAATTATTTATTGTTAGTAATTAAATTATATATGATATAATTTAATGAAGGCTAATATTGGAATTCCAAATTTGGGTTTTGGAAACTTTTGAATTAAATTTGGAAGTTACACCTTATGAAAGTTGGTAACTCTTTAATTTTGTAACATATATTTCAATTATGGAATTGAATACTAATGCTACAAAATTAATCAATTATTCCTAGTAGTGGCCGAATTCCTCAAGCATAAAGGGAATTAATTTTTATTTTGGAAACAAATAAAATCCTTGGCATTAATTTGGAATTATTATTTTCAAATTTTTTAATTGCTTATTTAATTTTGTAACATCCTTTCAATAATGGTAATTGAATATTTGATGTTACAAAAATTGAAATAAACCATAGCTTGGCCGATTCTTGCTTATTAGGGAGGGGAATGGTTGATTTGTTTTAGGAAACAAATTACCCTAAGTATAAAAAGAAAAATATAATTTTTCTTTGAGAAAACTCTGATTCTAGAAACCCTAGCCACCTTCTTCTTCTTCTTCATTCTCTCAAAAGTTGAGAAACAATATTGAAGAACAAGAATAAGAAAATATTCTTGATGTGTGATTAAATCTCTAAAACGTTTAGGGATTTGTTTTGTGTGTGTAGCCCACACTACTTTCCGTTGGTAATGAGACATAGCTCGGAAGATCTTGTGGCATTGAACAAAACTCATTATTCTCTTCATCTACAACTCACGGCATTGGGACAATTTCATTGCCCATTGCCGTGAATCACTTGTTTGATTAGGGGCTCAGTTTGTTTTGTTTTAATTCGGGTTTTGGGAAACACCTTTGGGATTTTTTTGGGGCTGAGTTAGGATTGTTTTTGAGTGGAAAAATCAGACCTATATCACCCTTGCAGTTCACGCAAATCAGTGGGTGATTTGTGTACAGTTCGGTTGTGTAACTGGTCCAAAACAGTCCATTATTTCACTGCAGTTCGGGGACTATTTTGGGCGCATTCCGGGGCTGAGATCTTGTCCGAAACAGAAGCAAAACTTCAGTATATGTGCTGGTTCCATTCGGCTTTAAGGAAGGGAAAGTAGAAAAATTTTTCAAGGTCGATCCGTGTGCCTAATCGCTTCCGCAGCGCGAGGAAAGCATTTCCTAACATCGAGATAGTATGACTAGGTCATGATTACCTGATTACAGAGACTAGTTACGCATGATCCGATATATACTTCGTACGTGGAAGAAACAGTGTCAGCCCTAGGCCTAGCATGTGACATCCGATAATGGATCATATTACGCAATACTTTGTATACTACTCCTGATACAGATTTTATATTCCTCGTTGAATATTTCTGGATAATTGCGTAGGCACGGTGCTTTGCTAGAAGCCAACCATGTCTTGTAAATCGGTGATAATGTGGTACAGGGTACTCACGTATTCAGATAGTCCGATGACCGTATTTACTGCCAACATATCCAGGAATCTCTTGGGTTGCCTCCCAAAGATTCACCAATGACATTTGACTCAAACAGAATTAATCTGGGATTAATCATGAGAGAGAAATTTAATTTGGGATTAATTACGGTAAAAATGTAACTGGGATTAAATTCGTCTAGAAGAGAGAATGCGATTAATTTAGAATTAATCGATTAAATAATATATCAGATATATTAATTGAATTTGGATTTCAATGCAAAATTAAAATTAGATTTTAATTCGGACAAACGAATTTATTTTGGAATTAATTCATAAGTGACTTTCATAATAATTTTACTAGGGATAATTATTTATTTGAATTTAATTTAATTATATCACGATGGAAAATTCGTTTAATTCAGAATTAAACGAACCCGGGCCCAAGTACTAGTTGTGTGTTGTGTAAGCCAACATAAATTTTGAATTTAAAGTGGTGGAACCCACTTGACTTACATCAATTGTTTGACAAGTGATGGAAGTAGTTGGCTAATATAAAATATTGCATTTACTACACAACACATCAAGTTTTTGGAAAAACAAAAACACTATTCATCTTCTCTCCTTTCTCTCCAAAACCGTGAACCTTGCTCTCTCAAGGGAAAATTTTGTTTCAAAATTTTTCACTAAGCTAGCACTTTTGGGGTCAATCAAGGTGATAGGGAAACTCACCCAAGGGTTTGGAACTCATCTTAAAGCTTGGAGCTTCATCCATTCAAAGGATTTTTTGAAAATTCTCAACCGATCAATGTAAGTTTTTTTCGCATCTTATCTTGATTATTCACACACAAATCATTGTTTAGAGATCTTGGGCATGTGTAGGACACTAACAGATAGAGCATCCGATTTGATAATGAATCCGATAGTGGATTCGATTTGATAACAGATCCAATTCGATAAAATTGTTACGAATTTATAAATTTTCAGGTCAATTTTTCTAAACGGATCCGTTATCGAATCAGATTTGTTATCAAATCGAATCTACTATCAGATTTATTATCAAATCAGATTCTCTATCGGATTCGGATCTGTTATCAAATCTAATTCTCTTTCATATTCAGATTTGTTATCAAATCAGAAAAAATCCGATTCGATCTGATAGTTATCAAATTTTATCCAATTCGATCCGAAATTCGACAAACAAACCAAACAGGATTTGATCGGATTCGAGAACCAGATCTGATCCGATCCGATGCCCAGTTCTAGTGTAATATATGTTTCCTAAGCACAACTCGGATAGCCTATAACGAAGAGATTGTTAAACATATGTGATAACCTCGACTTGTATAGTTAGAAAGGTCGTTCGTGTTCTTCGCAAATTCGGAGGTGGCCAAATTGCGTATAATGATTTAGGCTCATATGACAAACGTGTCTAAACTTAGAGAGTCTCTTAATATGAAGTGTACTTGTTGAGCACTTGGGTATCTGATAATGTTTGATAATAAATAATATTTGATATTATAATTATCAATCAAAGTAATTGAGTGTTATTGAATATTATTAATTATTTACTTAATCAAATGAGATTAATTGGATTAATCCAAATTAATAATCACAAAAGGCTTTGTTGTAATTTCATAAATATCTCTACTATTGAAGGATATTTCGGTAATTATAAAATATATAATAATAGATGTATTTAGTTTGATTTAATTGGATAGAATCAAAACGGTAGACAATGAACTAATCAAGTGGTTAAATTTTTGTCTAGATTTAATTGGATTAATCAAAGTAGTAGACAAAGTTGATTAGTTACACCTAATATGCATATTTGGACAAATCGAATTAAGCCCACATAAAAGTTGATTAAAATTTTTATTAATTAAAAATTACATAAGCTTAACTATAAAAGACAAACTTGAGCAAGTTTTTAATTAAGCAAGCATAAGGAAAAACATAAGAAAAATTAACGTAAAGAAAGTATTTGTGAGAGAAGCTTTGAAAGTTCTATACGTTTTCAACAATGAGAAGGAAATTGGATGCATATTTGGACAAATTGGATTAAGCCCACATAAAAGTTGATTAAATTTTTTATTAATTAAAAATTACATAAGTTTAACTATAAAAGACAAACTTGAGCCAAGTTTTTAATTAAGCAAGCATAAGGAAAAACATAAGAAAAATTAACCTAAAGAAAGTATTTGTGAGAGAAGCTTTGAAAGTTCTCTACGTTTTCAACAATGAGAAGGAAATTGGATGCATATTTGGACAAATTGGATTAAGCCCACATAAAAGTTGATTAAAATTTTTATTAATTAAAAATTACATAAGCTTAACTATAAAAGATAAACTTGAGCCAAGTTTTTGATTAAGCAAGCATAAGGAAAAACATAAGAAAAATTAACGTAAAGAAAGTATTTGTGAGAGAAGCTTTGAAAGTTCTCTACCTTTTAACAATGAGAAGAAAATTGGATCTTGGTGTTGGAAAAAATAACCAAGCCCCAAGATCAACAAGAACAAGCAAAATATATAAATACATGAATGAATAAATTGAAGTATGGCGGAATCATACTCACAATACTTGAAAATGGATGCTAAGATGATGCGAAATTCCTCCCTTGTGCAGTGAAGCTCTCGGCCAAGAAGAAAAGAGGGACTCCAAGTCGAGTTTGATCCTTCCAAGCTCAAGGATTAGTTTCCCATATCACCTATGTATGATCCCTTGAAGGTGCTAGCCTTTGTTGTGATTTTGAATGCACAACTTCTTCAAATCTTGCCACAAAAATTGAAGAAAGGAGAGCCAAAAACTGCTTGCAAGTTTCGGCAATGTGAGAGAGAAAAGTTGAATGATTTTTGTTACAAAAAATCAATTTATATTTATGCCATAATATTTATTAAATTAATAATAAACTTATGACACAAATCATGCAATGGCTTAGAGTGTCAAACACTCAATTTCCATGCAAAACCATTGAGTGCATTGTACACTATCTCCATGCAATGCATTAGAATTAAATAATGCATAATATGACATGTGTCATGTGGGCCCCACACGTTTCCAAATGAAAGTGGGCCCACGTGCACTCACGCGTTCGGGTTCGATATTTCCGAAATACCAAACTTACGTCGCGACGTTAATTAAATCGAATTTAAATAAATAATTGCGCCTAGCGAAATTATTATTTACGTCGCTAACGAATTAATTCTAAATTAACTCGTTTGCCCGAATTAAAATCTAATTTTAATTTCGCGTCGAAATCGAATTTCGATTATTATATCGAATATAATAATTTTACGATTAATTCCAAATTAATCGTACTCTCTCTATGTATAGTACTTTATCCAAGATAAAGTCTCTCCGTAATTAATCCAAGATTAATCGAGTTTGAATCATACGTCATTGGTGAATCTTCGGGAAGCGACCCAAGAGATCTCTGGATATGTTGGCAGTAAATACGGCCGTCAGATTATCTGAATACGTACGTACCAAGTACTACATTTTTACCGATTGACAAGACAAGGTTAGCCTCTAGCAAAACGCCATGCCTACCCAATTCTCCAGAAATATTCTTATTGGAATATAAGATCTATAACAGGCGTAGTATACCGTAGTATAGTGTATATCGAACCAGTATCGGATGATCACATGTAAGGCCTGGGGCTGGAGATGTGTATGCCCCGTACGATACACATATCAGACATCAAGCAACCAGTCTCTTTGAATCGGATAATCCTGACCTAGTCATATTATCCCGATGGTTGCAACCATTATAGAGTACTAGTTCTGTATCCCTCGCGATCATCATCTCCATATGTCTGAAGTGATACTTCCATCTTGACATCACACCCAATACACTACGATTCTTGATAAATCCAGAAGAGGTGTACATATAACCCGTTAAAGCCCTGGACCACCAAAACTAAAGTTTACCGATTGTCGTAAGTACTAGCGATGCAAGTCTCAGGTTAAGATCATATGCACCTACCCTGAAGCGGACTCCCATAGACACGCAGACATACTACCAATGGGATTCCGCGGGGTCTATCCAGAGCGAAGCTGTTTTCCGTACCATCGGTAAAACACAACCTCCTACCGCACTTGCATAAGTATCCTATACTTAAATATATGAGAACTATGCCGTTGTGCCCTCACAACATGCACAAGTGCAGTACTAGTCTATTCCGCATTATCGATGTCCAATCTCGATAATACTACGACTAGGGATATTTAATGATTAAACCTTTATGGATTGATACCGTCTCATATAATCACAATCCGGAACTAATCATAGGGACTCTTACCATTTATATCAAAGTAAATAAATTACAAAACGGTAAAAGGCAATTTCATTACTACATAGTTAATTTTGTACAATAATACAATATCATTTACAAAATAGTGACGCTATGGGTCATAACTGTCTAACAATCTCCCACTTGGCCTATAGCCAGTCACTCAAGCATCTAATACCTGAACTATGTATGTGTCGCTCAAACTTTTCCCGAGGAATTATTTTCGTCAGCGGATCTGCAATGTTGTCCTCTGATGCGATCTTTTCGATCTTCACATCGCCACGATGTATGATCTCTCGAATCAGATGGAATCGTCGAAGAACATGTTTGGATCGTTGATGAGACCTTGGTTCCTTAGCCTGCGCTATGGCCCCGCTATTGTCACAATACAATAAAACGGGCTCAGCTGCTAATAGAACTACTCCTAATCCAACTAGGAATTTTCGGATCCAAACCGCTTCCTTTGCTGCTTCAGCTGCTGCAATATACTCCGCTTCAGTTGTTGAATCGGCAACAGTATCTTGCTTGGAAGATTTCCAGCTCACTGCTCCGTTATTCAAGCAAAATATGTACCCGGTTTGCGACTTGAAGTCGTCTCTGTCGGTTTGGAAACTTGCATCGGTATACCCAGATACCTCAAGTTCTCCATCTCCATAGATTAAGAAAACATCCTTAGTTCTCTTAAGATACCTAAGGATACTCTTAACCGCCATCCAATGATCCTTTCCTGGATCGGCCTGATATCGACTACACATGCTCAAAGCATAGGACACATCAGGTCGTGTACATATCATGGCATACATGATCGATCCAACTGCCGAGGCGAACGGAGTCCGACTCATGTTGTCTCTCTCATCTTGTGTTTTAGGACACATGTCCCTAGATAGATAGACGCCATGTGATGTTGGCAACAGTCCCCTCTTGGACTGATCCATGTTGAATCTCTTCAACACTTTATCAATATATGAACTCTGGGAGAGTCCAAGTAGCCTTCTAGATCTATCCCTGTAGATCTTTATTCCTAGAATAAAAGCTGCTTCTCCCAGATCTTTCATGGAGAATTTCAATGAAAGCCAAGCTTTCACCGACGTTAACATGGGAATGTCATTGCCTAAAAGCAATACATCGTCGACATAAAGGACAATAAAAGTCAGTGCACTCCCACTAACCTTCTTATATACACAAGGATCATCTACGTTTTGAATGAAATCATATTCTTTTATGACCTTATCAAAACGTTGGTTCCATGACCTCGATGCTTGCTTCAGTCCATAAATGGACCGATTTAACTTACAAACCTTGTTT
>SKCR01052605.1:0-17904 GCA_019454045.1 Zanthoxylum bungeanum | reverse complement strand
TTAATGATTAAAATCTTATGGATTGATACTGTCTCATATCATCTCAATCCAGTACTAATCATATGGACTTTCGCCATTTATAAATCAAAGTAAATAATATTACAAAACGGCAAAAGACAATTTCATTATCACA
This sequence comes from Zanthoxylum bungeanum, assembly GCA_019454045.1. Classification (NCBI taxonomy): domain Eukaryota; kingdom Viridiplantae; phylum Streptophyta; class Magnoliopsida; order Sapindales; family Rutaceae; genus Zanthoxylum; species Zanthoxylum bungeanum. The sequence continues at coordinate 17,771 of SKCR01052605.1, read as the reverse complement.
TAGTTAATTTTGTACAATAATACAATATCATTTACAAACAGTGACGCTATGGGACATAATGTCTAACACCAACATATCTGGAGATCTCATGGGTCGCTTCCTGAAGATTCACCGATGACGTATGACTCGCACTATGATTAATCTGGATAATTAGTAAAGAGAGAAGATTAATTAGAAGAGGAGAAAATTAATCTGGGATTAATTGCGGAGATATTTTATCTGGGATAAAATATTAATAAAGAGAGAGAATGATTAATTTGGAATTAATCGATAAAATAATATATTCGATATATTATGCGAAATTAGATTTTGACGCGGAATTAAAATTAGATTTTAATTCGCGAACGAATTAATTTAGAGTTAATTCGTTAGCGACATGAATAGTGATTTTGCTAGGCGTAATCGTTTAATTACGTCGCAACGGAAAATTCGTTAATTTGGAATTAGCGAACCCGAGCCCGAGCGTGTTTGCGAGCGCATTCGTATTTCGAATTCGAGTGCGGCACGCAAGTCACGTCAAGCGTCAAATCGCTAGTCACATCAATTGTCAAATCATTTCTCACTTTGAGTGATGTGACATGACATGTTGTCACTTTAATAAAGTGACTTGATGTGAATAGTGATAGTTGATTGAAAAAGCACTTTTGCCTTTTTGACTTTTGCTTTTTTGAAAAGTAAAATGAATTGTTTAATAGAAATAAAAAGTGGTAAATGGCTTTAATTAATTTTTGGAAAATATAAAAAAAAAGCTTTTACACTTTCTCTCTCTCTACACACAATTACAGTATACGGTTTTGGTATTTGGGAGCCAAAACGTTTTCTTCTTCTCTCTTGGCTTGGAGCCATTTTCTTCTCTTCACTTCTCTCGGCTTTGAGCCAAACTCCCCAAAATTCTGGTTAGACCGAATTTGAAGAAGAAGGAGAAGTGCTAGCACACCTTGGGTTATATTATGGTGATAGGGAAACGAATTTATGAGCTTGGGATCATCTTTGGAAAGCTTGAAGCTTGGAGCTTCCATGGAGGTCATCCATGGCCGAAAATGGTGGAGTTAAAACGCCCAAAACCGAGCAGCCCACTGTCAAGGAGAGCTACTGCCGAACTCAATGGAGGATGAAAATGGCTTGTGTTCTTCTTCGCATCAAAACCGACCATTGTGAGTATATTCCGCACCTCCTATGTTGTGTATTCATGCGTTTTCTTGCTTGATTTGTTGATCTTGGGACATATATAATTAATAATAGGTTAATTTATTTGATAAAATAACTTATATTACTAAGCCCATAATTAAGCAAATAGTAGAGCATAAAGTCTTTGGAAGATTTATGTGATGATGACTTTAGTGCTTAATTAATATACTTATAATAAATCTATCTTTAGATTTAAAAGTATTAAAATTGCAATTAATAATTCTTGGATAATTAATTGACTATTCTAGTGGAGAAAAGTCAAAGTTTGCAATTGGGCATGTAGCACAAGGTGCACATCGTTTCGATATTCCGAAACCCAAGGCTTTCCCAAAGGTTTTTTGAAATATTGAAAAGATAATTGACATATCCCAAAGTGACTACCATTTGGATATGGAAGACACGAAGGAATTAAAGAAAGGGCGAGGCTCTAACTTTAAAAATATTTGTCAAAGTTATGTTCACTACTAGTATTGAAATTGAATTTTAAATACTTAGTGTGGTACATAAAATATATGTATTGACGTTCAGAATCCGCTGTGAGCCGGATACTGGCTTCAAGCCGAGATTTCTCTGCGAATCGGAAACGGGACGAAAGTCGCTGTTTCGACCGTAGATACCTAAAGTTTAGAAACTACCCTTTGGGTATGTTTAAATTAGGAACTGTCATAATGTAACTAGTTTAACTAGAGACATTATCTCTATATCAGTGTTTAATCCATTGCGGATAAAACCTTTATATTTAGAACACTAAAGTGTTTCATTATATAAAGATGATACTGAGATAAATACATTGGATGTAAATAATAGAATTTATATTTTGAATATAATAAAATCTCAAACATATAAAATGACAAATAAATAGCTCAAATTGATTTGATCAATGGAGACTTATTTGTGGCATTGTTGTCTAGGACACGATTAAAGAAGACTCGTATATCCACACTTTTATAGAGTGGGTACTAGGACTGATTTGACTATTCAAATAAGGTCTGCGAATCTAGTTTATTAGGTAAAGTACCTAAAATACTATTTACTTGGTAATAGTAAAAGGGCCACCGATCTGTTAGCCCTATTCATGGTGAAGTAAGTGGGCCCATATCTAGCTAGGCTATATGTTAACATGAATATTCGTGACCTTAACGGATGTGACATCATGTTGTGGTTATGTGTTTCTTTTGAAGAACACAGATCGGAAACTTTAGAGTTTCGACACGAAGTAGACAAACAGATCGGCTATAGTATTATGCCGCCACGGTAAAACCGTAATGGAAAATACTTAAGCAGTAAGTTTCATACGTACATGAAAGAGTACGGTATTCTTTCAGATGAGGACTTGATAAGGTTATCACGAGTCGCTCTGAGCTACTATCTCCTTCAACCGGATATGTATTAACAGTGCAAAACTTATTTAGAATAAGGTTCCATATAAATCTGTTTGACAGATATCATATAGGATATGAACAGGGAAGAAACGAGGTTTCTCATTCCTGATAATTTGGGTATGCCAGGCATAGCGTTTGGATGATACCAAACTAAGGACCCAAATTGGATAAGTGCCAATATAGTTATCCTAAGGGAAACCTTAAGTATAATACTTGTAAATCCCACATGAGAACAATATAATTGTTGCTCACCATGCGGTTTTCCTGAGAGGAATACCGATATGCAGTGGTCAGTGGGAGGATAGTGATACTCGATGAAAATCGGAGTAATAATGTTCAAGGCACGAAGTCCTTAATGGAACACAAATAGTTCATCTATGATGAAACTATACCATTAATCTTCAAATACACAAGAAACTAGTAGATCAGATAGAGTCAGAAAACAACCTAGGGTATGGGTTTCTGATCTCACCCCATAAAGATGTCAATCTTATGGTGGTGTACCATCCGACTACGTTTTGAGGAAGTGATACGAGGTATCGACTCCCTGTTATGGCAAAGTGCCATGAGTCCGAAATGGATTCCATGTATAACAACTATGTTTGGATACTAGTTGTTGTACCACAAGGCGTTGTGCCTATTGGTACTATAAATGTCTTCAAGGAAGACATACATGGAAGGCAACATACCAACGTGCAAAGCTAGACTTTTGACGAAAAGGTATCGTTATCAACATCATGTTAATAATGGTTCAACCTTTTACCTGTTGCCATGGTAAATCCATTTTGAAGATGCTGAAAATAACTGTATATTTCATTTATGAAATGTGCCAGTTATAAATCAAAATCGCTTTCCTGAAAAGGAAACCTTTTGGAGGATGTTTACAACATCCTGACGATTTTGTATAACCGACAAACAAGGTTTGCGGGTTATTCGATCCATGTTTGGATCAATGCAAGCATAAGGTTCTTGGAACTGTCGTTTTGAAATAATCATAATGGTTTATGATTTGACTCAAAACGAAATAATTCTTGTGTATATAAGGAGGTTAGTGGGAGAGCACACTGACAGTGAAATTCCCATAAAGCTATTGTTGAAAGCTTGGCTTTCAATAGAAATTCTCCGTAGAATTCTGGGGAGTAACAACCTTTATCAAGGAATAAAGATCTACTGGGATAGATTTGGAGTTTGTTAACACTCTCTGGGAAATTGTACATTTAAAAATTACTTGTATTGGTGTCTCATACGCTTCGAGCATATGGAGTCACAATCGGGTCAATCCAAGTGATAGTCACTGGATTGAAGTTAAGAACATCTGTTAGTATCTCTGAGAACTAAAGATGCTATCTTAAACTATGGAGAAGGAGAACTTGAAGTGACTGGGATCACCACTGCAAGTTTCCAAACGATTAAATACTGCGGTACTATAAAGTTTGAATAACGGGACAGTGAACTGGAAATCTTCCAAGCAAGATAACTGTTGCCGTATAAACAACAAATGCGGATTATTGCTGCAGCTGAGGCAGCAATAGAAGTCTTTTGGTCGAAAGTAAATCTAATTAGATTAGATATAGTTCTGTTAGCAGCTGAGCTAGGCTTCAGCACAGGCTAAGGAATTAAAGGTCTCATCGACGATCCAGATATATACTTCTATATCATCTGATTCGTTCGGATCATACATCGTGGCGATGTGATGATCGTATAAATCGCGTCAAACGATAATCGAACAAATCCGCTGACGAAAACCTTTTTCTCAGCAATTTGAGCGAACCATACATAGTTCGAGTGTAGGACACTTGAGTGACTCGCTACGTGCCAAGTGGGAGATTGTTGGATAATATGACCCATAGCGTCACTATTTGCACAGAACATTGTGTTGCTGTAGCAAATTAACTATGTAACAAGGAAATTGCACTCTCGTCATTTGTGATTAGATCACCATAGATATATAAATGAAGAGAGGTCCATATGATTAGTTCCTGGATTGAGATGATATGAGACAGTATCAGTCCACGAAGGATTAATCATTAAATATCCCTAGCCGTAGTATTATCGAGACTGGACATCGATAATGCGGAATAGGCTAGTATTGCACTTGTGCGCGTTGTGAGGGCACAACGGCATAGTTCTCATATATATAAGTATTGGATACTTGTGCAAGTGTGATAAGAGGTCGTGTTTCACCGATAGTACGGGAAACAGCTTCGCTCTGGATAGACCCTTCGGAATCCCATTGGTATTATGACTAGGTGTCTATGGGAGGCCGAAATCAAGGTAGGTGTGTATAGTCTTAACCTGAGACTTGCATCGCTAATACTTACGACAATCGGTAAACTTTGGTTTTGGTGGTGGGCGATCTTAACTGGTTCTGTGTTCACCTCTTCTGGGTTTATCAGGAATCGTAGTGTATTGGATGTGATGTCAAGACGGAAGTGTCACTCCAGTCATAATGGAGATGATGTCACGCAGGATACGATATTAGTGCTCTTAAGTGATGCGCATCCAATGGTGATATTATGACCAGGTCATGAATATCCGATTATAGAGACTAGTTACCAGACATCCGATATGTGTTTCGGACGGGGCAGACACTTATCCAGCCCCAGCCCTAGCACGTGATTATCCGATACTGGGCCGATATGCACAATACAATCGTATACTACGCTTGATACAGATCTAGATATTCTTGATGAATATGTCCGGAGAACTTGGGAAGACTTGGTGCTTTGCTAGGAGTCGACCTTGTCTCGTAAATCGGTAGAACGTAGTACTTGGTACGTACGTACGTGATTCGGATACTCCGACGACCGTATTTACTGCCAGATTATCCGGGGATCTCATGGGTCACTTCCCGATAATCCACCGATGACGCACAACTCGAACTCTTGAATAATCTGGGATTATACAGAAGAGAGAGAAAATTAATCTAGGATTAATAACGGAGATATTTTATCCGGGATAAAATGTCGTCTAAAGAGAGAGAACGATTAATTTGGAATTTATCGATAAAATTATTATATTCGATATAATAATCGAAATTCGATTTCGACGCGAAATTAAAATTAGATTTTAATTCGGGCAAACGAGTTAATTTAGAATTAATTCGTTAGCGACGTAAATAATAATTTCGCTAGCCGCAATTATTCGATTTAATTAACGTCGCGACGTAAGCTCGGTATTTCGGAAATATCGAACCCGAACGCGTGAGTGCACGTGGGCCCACTTTCATTTGGAAACGTGTGGGGCCCACATGACACATGTCATATTATGCATTATTTAATTCTAATGCATTGCATGAAGATTGTGTACAATACACTCAATGGTTTTGCATGGAGTTTGAGTGTTTGACACTCTAAGCCATTGCATGTTTTGTGTCATAAGTTTATTATTTATTTTATAAACATTATGGCATAAATATAAAGTGATTTTTGGTAAATCTTTTAACATAACACAATTTCATCTCTCTCAAAACTCTCTCTTCTCTCACGCCCAAATGAAGAAATTCTTGGACTGGTTTGGAACCAGAAATGGCGTGGACTTTAGGGAAGCAAAAAGTGATTTTCATGGTGAAAAATCAAGTGCTAGCACACTTACAAGTCTTGCGAAGGTGGTAGGGAGGTTCGACCATGAGACGGGATCCATCCGACGAAGCTAGGAGCTCCGTTTCTTCACTCAAATTTCTGTTTTGCAGGGCAGTGGACTGCCAGCAGTTTGGCGTGAAGGGCAGTGCGTTTTTGGGCTTCATTCGTCTTCAAATCGACTCAACCGATCAATGTGAGTATTCCGCTACCTCCGTTGATGTATTCACGCATTATTTCATGTCTTGTTTGATCTTGGGACCTTAGAATAAACCAACAGGTTAAGGACAATTGGATTGGATCCAAATTGGGCCTAAAACCATACAATAAAGTCCAATTAGACTAATTGGGCCTAATGGGCCAAAATTAATTTTATGGCAAATGGTGATTCCTTATTGGGCTTTGGTTGCGAAAGTCATGCCTTAAGAATTAATTAAAATCCATTGGACTTTAATTAAATTGACATTGGATGTTAATTGGGCCTTTAAGACCCATTTAGATTGGATTTAGAATCTAAGTTTGAAAAGGCACTAAAATAAGTGTAATTATTTAATTTGGAATTAAATTAGAATTAGTATTGAATAAAAATTAAATTGGATTTAAAATTGTTAGTTCGATATAATTCAAGAATACGCACTTTGAGTACTTATTCTTAAACGAGTTGGACTCGCGCAAATCAAATCGTTGTTTGAACATTGGATGGTCATTAATTCAAAGATTAATTAATTGGATTAAATTGATTGAATAACATGTTTTGTATGAATACATGGATGTATTGCATGAATAATGTATATCGGATGGATATTAGATGGGTAAGGGCGATTTTGGAAATTGTTGTAATAAATTTAGAATTTATTAAATTGGACCTGCGTGTCTAGCTTATATCTCTTGACTCTTTGTAATTATCTTTCACCAACCCCTTAATGTAAATGAGGTTTCTTTTAATGTATTATGTAATTGGTAGTAATTTAGAAGTTAGAATAATGCTAGCCGGGGAGAGGAAATGGAGAGATTTGTTCTAGGAATAATTTGTTGAATATCCATCTGAATATCGTTATTATTTATTTCGTGCCTTATTAGCTTTTAGAATGCATTCTTTAGGGTGTATGATGAGACCTAATCAAAGATAATAAATTGGTTGCCAATTTACGCGAAAAACCCTCAAACAAATATTAAGGGATTTCCTTCAATTGAGTGGTTCTCTCTCAAGATCCAAGATTGGCATTGGTTTATTGGCCAAAGTCAAGATCAATGTCCATCGCGAATGTGTTTGAACCACGAAAGCTTTGTTCCATATCGCATGTCTTGGGCAAGTTGTGACTTGTTGGGCAAAGTAAAGGTCACTTCTTGTTCATCGACATGGATTATGAAGCTTTCCCACTATCATGGGTCCCGCTTAACTGGAATCATAAGCTTGTTGAGCCAAAGCCAAGGCTTAGTTGATTCAGAGGAGAATGTTAGGAATATATTAGATATATTGACATATCTATTTTGTAATATGTTTCGGACTTGGAGGTCCACCTACAGGATCTAGGAATTGGATGGGATCCAATTGATCTTAGAGATCTACCTAGTTAAATATCATACAGCTTGTCGGCCAAAGTCAAGGTTGTGTGTTATTTAACGGGATCCTAGCCGACTAGGAAAACTAGGTTTCCCGAGTACTCAACAGAGGGTTAGAGGCTCGCCGAAAATAATGGGAGGTCAGTATTGAATTTGCAATTTCGTTCAAATACTTTCCAAATACGTGCTTTCAAATTATTTCCGTCATTTTATAAAATTATATTAGTTGGACTAATATTTTATTATTTTTTGTAACAGTTGGACTGTACCCAAAATCATTAACTGAATAGTTAAACTATTGCATTAAGATGGCCGGAAAGATCAACGTTAGGGACATTATCATGGGCGAAAACGTCTTTAATGGTGTGAACTTTCCTGACTAGGATATGAACCTCATGATTGTCATGGGGGCTGAGAAGATGCTATATACAATAGAGAGACCTCTCGGGCCTAAGCCCGGAATTAAGCAGCCGCTTGAGCTTGGGCTTTTTGAAAACTCACAGTGATGACAACTCAACTCTGCTCAATCTGTCATGCTCACTGCAATGACCCCTCAATTTTGTCGCCAGAACAAGAGATTGGATCTCTATACTATGATGTTGAAAATGAAGTACCTTCACTGATCTAACCTTAGATCGTAGAGGTATGAATTACAGAAGAGGCTCTTTCGCTCTCGAATGTCAGAGGGTACATCTATCTTCGAGGCTGAGACTTCCATAGATTTGATCTTATAGTCTCTTCCTGACAGCTGGAGCGGGTTCATCATGAACTACAATATGATAAACCAAGATCATACTCTTGGAGAGTTGATAGCAATGCTGCGAGAAGCAGAAAAAGAGCTTTTAAAGGGCAAGAAGCGCGAGGTACACTTCGCTTCGACATCTCAGTCTGGCAAGGCTTGGCCAAAGGCTACTGGTGGTGTGAAGAAGAAGAATAAAAGAAAGGGTAATGCCAAATCATCAAAGTCTTCTGGGAAGGCAAAGGATAAATCCCAAGATGTCTGCCTGCAGTATGGCAAACACGGTCACTGGAAGCTTGACTGCAGTGAGTACAAGGCGCACATGAAGGAAGTGAAGGTGGGCAAGGCTCCGCCTTCAGGTATGTTTGTTATAGAGATAAACATGTCTACTTCTAGTTTTAAAAATTGGATTTTTTATTCTAATTGTGGTACTCATATATGTACTAATGTGCAGGATCTACAGATTAGCAGGAGACTGGCTTCAGGAGAGATCGACCTCCGAGTTAGAAATGGGACTAGAGTCGCCATTTTGGCTGTTGGGACCTACATTTTGGAATTGCCCTCGGGGCATATACTTAATTTATCAAACTGCTATTATGTACCTAGTTTGACTTGAAAACATTATATATGTATCTTGTTTAACCCAATGTGGGTATACTTTTGTATTCAGAAACACAAGGTGTGTTGTTTATAAAAAATGATTTTGAGATATGCAGTGCTGATGTAAATAATGGTCTTTATATTTTGAATATAAATCAATCTCAAACATATAACATGACAAACAAAAGGCTTAAATTAAGTAACAAATAGAAACTCATATGTGGCATTATCGTCTGGAACACATTAACAAGACTCGTATATCCCACTTTCGAAGAGTGGATACTTGGACGGATTTGATCTAAATTCATATGACGTCTGCGAATCTTGTTTATTAAGCAAAATGCCTAAAACACCTTTTAGCGGTAAATATGCACGTACCACCGAACTGTTAGCCCTCGTTCATAGTGACGTATGTGGGCCCATGTCTAGCCAGGGTAGAGGTGAATATGTATACTTCGTAACTTTTACGGATGATGTATCGCGTTATGGTTATGTGTATCTTATGAGACACAAGTCGGAAACCTTTGAGAAATTCAAAGAGTTTCGACACGAAGTAGAAAAACAGACCGGTAAAAGTATTAAAACATTACGGTCAGACCGTGGTAGAGAATACTTGATCTATGAGTTTCTTGATTACTTGAAAGAGTATGGTATTCTTTCACAGATGACTCCTCCCGGAACACCTCAAATAAACGGTGTGTTCGAATGGAGAAACCGAACTTTGTTGGACATGGTAAGGTCTATGATGAGTCGTACAGAGCTACCAATTTCCTTCTGGGGATATGCATTGAACAATTCAATGCTTATTTTGAATAAGGTTCCGTCAAACTCTGTTCAACAGACTCCATATGAAATATAGAGAGGAAATAAATTGGGTTTCTCATTCCTGAAGATTTGGGGTTGCTGGGCATACATTAAACGTTTGGATGGTACCAAACTAGACCCAATCGGATAAGTGCCTATTTGTAGGTTATCCTAGGGAAACCAAATGATATTACTTCTACCACCCACAAGAGAACAAGGTATTTGTTGCTCTACATGCGGTTTTCCTCGAAAAGGAATTCCTAAATACAGTGGTAAGTGGGATGAAAGTAAAACTCGATGAAAATCGGAGCAATATTATTCCTAGCACCGATTCCTAAACGGAACACGAACAGTTCATTAAGGATGCTACTGTACGAAAACCTTCTATTACACAAGAACCGCGTAGGTCGGAGAGAGTCAGAAAAAAACCTGAGAGGTATTGGTTTCTGATCTCACCTCACGTAGATATTAATCTTATTGAGGATAATGAGACGGCTACGTATGAGGAAGCGATACTAGATATCGACTCCACTTTATGGCAAGAAGCCATGAAGTCCGAAATGGATTCCATCTACACCAACCAAGTTTGGACACTGGTTGATGTACCAGAAGGCATAAAGACTTTTGGTTGCAAATGGGTCTTCAAGAAGAAGATGGACATGGATGGCAACATACAAACGTACAAAGCTAGGCTTGTAGCGAAATGGTATCGTCAATGACATGGTTTTGACTACGATAATGCTTGCTATTGCTGCATATTTCGATGATGAAATAAGACAGATGGACGTCAAAATCTCTTTCCTTAACAGAAACCTTTTGGAGGATGTTTATATGCAACAGCCTGATGGTTTTGTCGTACCAAAACATGCAAACAAGGTTTGCAAGTTAAATCGATCTATTTATGGATTGAAGCAAGCATCGCGTTCTTGGAACCAACGTTTTGATGAGATCATAATATAATATGATTTTATTCAAAACGAGGATGATCCTTATATATATAAGAAGGTTAGTGGGAGCGCACTAACATTAATTGTCCTTTACGTTGATGATGTATTACTTATTGGCAACATTCCCATGCTACAATCGGTGAAAGCTTGGCTTTCATTAAAATTCTCCATGAAACATCTAGGAGAAGCAGCCTTTATTCTGGGAATAAAGATCTATCGGGATAGATGTAGAAAGCTGCTTGGACTCTCCCAGAGCACGTACATTGATATAGTGTTGAAGAGATTCAACATGGATCAGTCTAAGAGGGGACTGTTTCCAGTGTCACATGGCATCTCTTTATCTAAGGATATGCGTCCTAAAACTCAAGATGAGAGAGACAACATGAGTCGGATTCAGTTCGCTTCTGCAGTCGGATCGATCATGTATGCCATGATATGTACGCGACCTGATGTCTCATATGCTTTGAGCATGTGTAGTCACTATCAGGCCGATCCAGGTGATGGTCACTGGGTTGGGGTTAAGAACATTCTTAAGTGTCTTAGATGAACTAATGATGGTTTCTTAATCTATGGAGATGGAGAACTTGAGGTAACTGGGTTTACCGATGCAAGTTTCCAAACCGATAAAGATGACTATAAGTCGCAATCCGGGTACATATTTTATTTGAACAACAAAGTAGTGAGTTAAAAATCTTCCAAGCAAGAGACTGTTGCCGATTCAACAACAGAAGTGGAATATAACACTACAGCTAAGGCAACAATGAGGTAGTTTGGATTCGTAAATTCCTAATTGGATTAAGAGTAGTTCTGTTAGTCGCTGCGTCTGTTCCTTTGTATTGTGACAATAACGGGGCAATAGCACATGCTAAGGAGCCGCGGTCTCATCAACGATCCAAGCATGTACTTCGATGTTTCCATCTGATTCGTGAGATCATACATCATGGCGATGTGAAGATCGAGAAGGTCGCATCAGATGACAACATAGCATATCCGCTGATGAAGGCTATTTCTCAGTAAAATTTGAGCGACATGTACATATTTCCGGTGTTAGATACTAGAGAGAATTTCTATAGGCCAAGTGGGAGATTGTTGGACAATTATGACCCATAGAATAACTATTTGTAAAAGACATTGTGGTTTTTGTACAAATTAACTATGTGACAAAGGAAATTGCCATTTTATCATTTTGTAATTAGATTACTTGAATATATAAATGATAAGAGTCCTTATGATTAGTTTCAGATTAATATGATATGAGACAGTATCAATCCACGAAAGGTTTAATCATTAAATATCCCCAGTCGTAGTATTATCGAGACTGACATCAGTAATACGGAATAGACTAATATTACACTTATGCACGTTATGGAAGCGTAACGACATAGTTCTCATATATTTGGGTATTGGATACTCATGCAAATGTAATAGGAGGTTCTGTTTACCGATGGTACGGGAACAGTTTCGCTCTGGATAGACCCTCTGAATCCCATTGGTAGTATGACTAAGTGTCTATGGGAATCCGAATCAGGTTAGGTATGTTTGGTCTTAACCTGAGACTTGCACGCTAACACTTGCGACAATCAATACGCTTTGGTTTTGGTCGTCCGGGGCTTTAACAGGTTCTGTGAATGCCTCTTCTGGGTTTATTGAGAATCGTAGTGTATTTGGTGTGATGTCAAGATGAAAGTATCACTTCAGTCATATGGAGATGATGATCACGCAGGGATACAAAACTGGTACTCTAATATGTTGCAACTATCGGGATAATATGACAAGGTCATGATTATCTGATTAAAGAGACTAGTTGCTAGTGATCCGATATATGCTTCGTACGGGGCGGACACAATTCCAACCCAGGCCTAGCATGTGACTTCTGATACTGGATCGTAATACGCAATACTTAGTATACTACGCCTGTCATAGATTACATATATTACTTAAAAGAATATTTCTTGAGAATTGGGTAGGCACGGTGCTTTGCTAGAAGCCAACCATGTCTTGTAAATCGGTAAGAACGTGGTACGAGGTACGCACGTATTCGGATAGTCCGATGACCAGATTTACTGCGAACATATCCAGGGATCTAATGGGTCACTTCCCAAAGATTCACCGATGACGTTTGACTCGAACAAAATTAATCTGGGATTAATTAGAAGAGAGAGAAAATTAATCTAGGATTAATTACGGCAAGATTTTTTATGGATAAAATTCGAATAGTAGAGAGAGAACGATTAATTTGGAATTAATCGATTAAATAATATATTCGATATATTAATGAAATTAGATTTCAACGCGGAATTAAAATTGGATTTTAATTCGGGCGAACGAATTAATTTATAATTAATTCATAACCGACTTTATTAATATTGTCACAACGAAAAGTTCGTTAATTCAGAATTAAATGAACTCGGGCTCGAGCGAAGTTGCGTGTTGGATTGTTCGACTTAAATTTGAAATTTACAAGTGGTGGGACCCACTTGACTTACATAAATAGTTGACTATGATAGAAGTGGTTGGTGTTAAATCAAATCTTGGATGGCTTGTATTCACACCAACACCAACCAACATACTTTGATTATTTTATTTCATTAGGAATGACATATACGTAATTGGATTTTGGTAAATGGATTAGATTTTAGAAATCAATATAAGATAAGAAAATTTGCACTCCTCTCTCCTTCTTGTGCCGTGAACTCCCTCTCTCCATCTTTAAGTTTTGCTTCAAAATTTCTTCTTGCTAGCACATTCAAGGGTCAACTAATGTGTTAGGGAAACTATTCCCAAGAGTTTGAAACACATGGAGAAGCTTGGAGCTCTTCAACAACACAAAAGGTTTTGAACTTCATACATCTATCCAACCGATCAATGCAAGTTTTTCCGCAACTTCTTTTAGTATTCACACGAATCATGACTTAGAAGATCCTTGGCATGTTTTAGGAACCCAACAATACATAAAAGACATGTTAGTTGTCCAACAGTTATACTAACTGTCATACAGATAGTCTCACTGTGTCATTTATTAGATCATATCTAATATGCGACTAATGGGAGTGGCTCACAAGTCTTTAGTTTTATATCTTATATAAAACTTTATATCAAATATAATAGACACTGTTCCTACTGCTAACACGGAGAAAAGAAGACTTAGAATATTAATACTAGAAAGAAATTTGTACGCTCCCACTGACCTACTGACAAATATATATTCTCTATACTTCGATAAAACCAGACAATCTGACTGATATCAAAATCAGAGAACACAAATTTTTGGAAAGCTTATTCGAGTCTACAATAGGCTCTATAAGACAGTATATCAACCTGTGATCTTAGCAGAATACAAACTCTAGGGCCATTCGAGAATAAATTCTTCAAACAAAGAAATCACGACGGATCTCTCATTCGAAGAAATCACTCAAGAACGCCACTTTGCATTCTTTAGCCAAAATTCACGGTTTAATATCAACATTGACCAACAGATCCTTATTGTTAATCAGTATGACAAAAGACAAGCTTCCTCAAAATCTACAATAGATTACTACTGAGTAAACCTTTCTCATTGTCATACTATAAAGGTCAAACTTTATCAAACTCACTTCGTTTTGCTGCGCAAACAATTTGCACATTTTATGAACCATTCCTAACGAAAGCCAAATCAAGTTCTAAACTTGATCGTAGTAAGCCATGAACAACTTAAATGTATGGTTCAATGCTAATTTCCGAAATCAAATATCGCTCTCACTATAAGTCATAGGATAATTTTATTCGATAAGAAAACAACAAAATCATTTAGTATCAAATATTTTGTAAATGATTCCGACATCCTATTGGACTTATACGAAAGTTGTCTAAGGGTCTTTTCATCTTATTAATTATGTAGTTCCATTACAGTTTATCATTCTTCATTTGACTTCAATAAGTAATGTCATTTCTACAATCGTCAACATCCAATGTTGATCACCAAGTAACAAAATAATTTTATTACTCGAGATCGAAGAAAAGATATTCTATCAAATAGAATACAATATTTCATTGAATAGAATAAATGATAAACCTATCACTCGTACCTCCGAGGACAAGTACTTTCAATTATATAACAATATACAAAAGAAAGTCTCAAATCTTAAACTTTTCAAGATTCGAATTTTCTACTATACATATCATATATGTAATGTAGAAACGAATGGAACCTTAATTAAAGAGATGAAAGTAGTGTTAATGGAGCATAACCCAAAGAGTATTGAAAAACAATTCGGTAACACTCAATATCAACGAATCAAATCATATAAGATTCGATAACTCCCACTGACCAATTCCATCAAAATGGAATCGTGGAAGTTTAATATTGAGTAAGAATCAATTCATTAAATAACTCATAACTAATTGCCTTAAATTCATGTGTTTGATCATATCAAACATCTTCGAACAATTCAAAACTCGCAATGAATTTCTAAAGATATAGTTTTCAACACTACAGATAAAATATCTTTGAACTATTCAAAATATTCTATCCAGTTTCATTAGAAACATATTGACAGTTCTTGAACAATTCAAGACGTTCAACATGTCTCTATTAGAAACACGTAACTAAGTCATGACAATTCATAAAGAGTTACGAAGCAAAGAAAACTATATAAGGCAATTTCTAATTCATTAAACTACATACATCCAATGTATTAGTTTAATAAATCTGTGGTCCAATGACGATCATTGGTTAAATGAGATTTAATCACAACCTGAATACAATATTCATTAAATGGATAAGGATATGTGGTGTGAACTCATATCAGACCATCCTTTACCATACGGAACAAGCATCTAATGCTTTTATGATAAAATCTCATAAAGCACGTTCAGTTCTAATATTTATTTACCGAATATTTTTCTTAATGTTTATCTTTCATTAATGACACTACTAGTGTCTTAAAATATGTAACAACTGTTTATACAGAACAAGTAACTATCCAATAGTCACAAGTTCTGATATCAAATATCAAAACAGTTATTAAACATTATTTAAATAATAACTAGACGGGAGATCCGGTATCCAATACCTACAGTTGTCATATTGTGAGAATCGATATTCTCTATACACAACTATATGTATCTCCTTTCTTAAGCTTTATAATTTGCGTTCAATTATTCACAACATTGCAAATAATTGATTAGCAATTGTGTCAGACACGTGACTTCTAAAAGTCACTAAAGCTAAGAAACGTCATTAAAAGATAAACAAATACTTAGGGGTTTTCTTAATGCCAGTCAAGAATCTCGAGACATGAACTGATTCGTGTCAATTCTTACTGCATAAGAAATAGTTCTAACTAGACATTATATCCTAAAAATATCTATTTAGATTACCTAATCGTGACTTAGAAACTAAGTCACAAACCATCTTGATTTTAAGAAAATCGGAACAACAGTTCCTGATGGTTTCAACTAATCTAACATATCTAAGTCTACTGTCTTTCTAGAACCTATTCTAGAACTACGCAACCATAAGTAAAGTCAGAAAACCTATTATTCAAGTAATATACTATGCAGTGATTAAAAAGTAAATCTCTATAAACAATATAGAATAAAGGAAAACAGAAAATTCAAAATTCCAAAATTACGCACTGCTTAAGTTATGGATTTTTAACTCAGCAGTGTCTCCCACTACTTTACGTAATACCGTAATCCCCAACGGACAACGGGAATTCAATAATTAAATCGAATTCCATAGTGAGAGTAGGATCTCATGAATATATTTCGACTCACAGATTTGGCACGTTCTCGCCTACGTATATTCATTAGGTAGACAACCCATTGTCAATCACTCACCAATGACTCTTGGTTTTGGTCTTAACCGTTTCTCGCTGTGACAGCTTTGGCACGTTCACAGGGAGGCGTATCAAGGCTACACTTGTCAATCACAAACTCAAGCTACCGGTGTAGTCCTGACAGCTTTGGAACTTTCAGGATTTCCACTTTCACTTGAATTTGTCCAGTATCAATATACAACCGGTACAGATAATAATTCTATAACTACACCCTCACAGCTTTGGCACGTTCTCGGATGCACTTATAAAAAATACCCATAAACCGTACTGACAAGACGGACCAAGAAACATGTATCCAATACATATACTTTACAACCATATTTAAAACAGGGATTTTCCTACGGAAGTTATAATCTACATCCAATGCAGAATTTTAATCTAAATCATTTTCTAAACATTTCAATTCTACTTTAGAAAACATAACATAATTAAACTAATAAATTTCCATTATATTTTTCGTAACGTAAAACCGAAAAGTAAAGAAACAAATCTAGATTACAAGCATGTGCGAACATAAAATTGGATTATATATCATATATCAAGCATGAATAATGTAATGGATGAAGCATCAAACCCACTCTGATACCATTTTTGTTGGGGTTTTGGGCGATGGGGCGCAGCGGAAGCGCGGGTCCAGGTGAAATCGTATTTTAAAAACTTTTCAAAATACCGAATAAATTATTCAATATCTAATATGAATAATTTATTCATATTTCACCTAAACCTATTTATTCAATATCAAATATCGACATAAACAAAGTTGAAAACTCGCGAAACTTATATGAAAATCATGTTTTCCGCAAAATTGCCTAAAATGTGTTTTTGACCGAACCGACTACCCGACACTTATGGAAAAACCCAGGTCAGATCCAATATTGTCATGGCAGTTCATGGGCTGCCCAAACAGTGACGAATTAATGTTTGGTAAGCCGTCACCCGGTTGGACTCAAAAGTCCACCCGGTAATGCCGTTTTTGGCCGTTTTCACTTATTTCAAGTCGAAACACTTTCCGGAAATATGCCAACTCCCAAAACACATCCAAAACATTCAAAAGAAACCAATTTCATCACAAAATCAGAATCATTTCCAGGTCTACCCAGAAACAAAATTGCCATATTTCATGCTTTAATCCAAATTACACAAGATTAATC
>SKCR01052604.1:0-18021 GCA_019454045.1 Zanthoxylum bungeanum | reverse complement strand
TAATATCCGTTAAACAAAGAAAGTCATTTCGATCTACTAGATGGTCATATATGGATTGATCTTACTCCTGAGTGTACAACGAACTTCTGCATGGCAGTCTATGTCCTTTGATTTACAAAGGTGAGGTTGGTGTAGCAGTCCCGACCAATAGCTACGTACTTTGGGGGCATAATCTGTTGTGTAGCTTGGAACGTTTTATATAGATATGGAGTTCACTCCTTCTTGCGAGAAGTAGAGGAGTATCTTTCTTAAGGGTTGATTCGGTTACTTGAACGGTTAGAGCGCTCAAGTCTTTCTATTACGAATAGAAATATTAAAATTCATAATGGTTATGAATAAATCGTTCATTAAAGAATCAATGGTACTTAAGGTAAAAATAATTAGAGAGGTATAACGAACATTATTACCCGGCTCTAATTACGAGATAATCGTGAAGGGTTAATCTATATATAGTGACTATATCGATGGACACCGACTTGGTTCGGCTTAATATATCATCTGCGGCAACGAGAGTGCAACATCGGGTTTTTAGTTGAATAACCCGAAGTTACTAATTCGGAATATTTAATTAAGAGCTTAATTAATATTTTGATATTATTGGAGCTGGAACCGTAGGTCCATTTGGTTCTCGTGCTAGCTCAATATACTATAGTGGATTTAGTATAATTGGATAGTCCAATTATATACTCACAAATATATAAATATTATTAATATGATTAATAATATCATTTTATCACACTTAAGACTATATATTAAAAGTTATATATAGTTTTTAATTATATGATAATTATTAAATGCATAAAATTAAATTATATTTTATATAATTTAAATAAGGCCATTATTGGAATTCAAGTTTTGGGTTTTGGAAACCCTTGGAATTATTTTGGAAGTTAACCTTTTAATAAGGTGTTAACTTTTTATTTTTATAACATACATGATCTTTATGGAAAGTAAATATGTTGTTACAAAATTTTTGAAATTAACACATGCATGGCCGAATTTTGGCTTGGAGGAAGAGGAAGTGTTTTGTTTTGTTTTGTAAAATTAAACCCTAAGTATAAAAAGGAAATTTTTTTTTCTTTTTGGAAGAAGCCTTTCATTCTAACCCTAGCCTTCATCTTCTTCTTGTTCATTCTCTCTCAAAATTTGAGACAAAACCAAAAAGAAATTAAAAATAAAATATCAAGTGTGTTTAAATCTCTAAATCGTTTAAGGATTATTTTGTGAGTCTTGCCCACACAAGTTTCCATTGGTAATGAGATATAGTTCGGAAGACTTTGTGGTGTCGAACAAATCTTCATCTTCATCTCTTTCTTGTTGTTCACGACAGTGAGCATTATTTTTGCTCATTGCCGCCCCTTTACTTGGTGAAACGGAACTCGGTTTGGTTTCGTTTTAATCCAATTTTTTTGGGGAACATTTTTTGGTGTCTTGGGGTTGTGTTAGGACTATTTTCAAGTGAAAAATCAGAACCAAAACACAGCCGCTGTCTGCGCATTTCAGGGGCTGTTTCTGTAGTGCATTGAGCGGAAATCGAGTCCAAAACAGTCCAGTTTTGGTCCCGCTGTTCGGGGACTATTCCGGGGCTTTTTCGGGGCTGAAATTTTGTCTAAAACTGAAGAAAAATTTTAGTGGTGGTGGCAGTAGCATTCGGCCATTTCAAGGGAAGGGCAATAAAATTTTTCAAGTCTGATCCGTGTGCCTAAATCGTTTCCGCTACGCAAGGAAAGCGTTTCCTATAATTGGTATCGAGAGCAAGGTTGAAAAATATTCTCAACCATTCTCTTTTTCATTTAAAGTTATTATTTTTAATATGTTTATATGAGTTATAAATATTGATATGCATGTTTAGATGAGTAAGCACAATATAATATTCATATGATGAATGATTATTATTTTTCATATGATGAATGGATTTTGCATTGGTAATAAATTTTTCGGCTCTTATTTTCATGTTGTTTTGTTTTTGGGATGTAAGGCCATAAGGCCATAGGTTTACAATTGTTGTATTTTTAATTTTCCAATGTAAAATTTCAATTGTTGTAATTTGGAGCACCGAAGTCGCAAAAGGAGTCAACACCACCTTGGAGCGTGATTTGAAGACCAATGGATGCCTTCGGTATTTTTTATACTAATTAGATTAGTATATGGAAAAATAGGAGCCCGGTCAATGCAAAATATTTTTTATGTTATATGTATGTTTAATTCGAATTGTTTGAATAACATGTCATATAGCTTAGGGTGCCTACTCTTGCATTTCACATGCCATAACATGCTTTAAATGCATTATCATTATAGACATGAAATATGATTTCATGTGATTTAAAATGTTTAAATTAGAATATGATATGCATGGAAAAACAATTAATTGGATTAATTGGTTTTAAGGTTTAAAATTTGAATTCTAATATATTGAGCTTAATTAGTGTATAATAAATTTCATTGGTATATAGGATGGAAATCCGGACATAAATTTCATAGCCGAATCCGAATGGACGGTAATGTGGTCTGTAATCAGGATACAATTCCACGTACCATTGGATTTTATAACGCACTAAGATTAATTAAATAGTTTAATTTATATCTTGACCATTTTAGGATTCTAAAATTTTAAAAAAATTAGTGTTCTAGTATTTGAAAAGTTAAAATATTATAGACCAGTAATATCACTCTAATTAAATTAGTTTATTGAGTAATAAAATTAGTAGAGACTAATGGAAATTAGTGATACAATTTTTAAGAGTTAAAATTGGTTAGGTCACTAATATTGTACTAGTGTTAATAAAAGCTATGATTTAGCCGCCATAAATTTATTCACACTAGTTAAATTAAAATATTAGATATTTTATAAATAGAAACCTTAAAACTTAAAATAGTGAGTGGGAGAGGGATATACGACATTATCTCACGATCTCCGTTGTTAGTCCGAAAAATAAGATTCAAAAGGTGCCTCGAGACGGCTTTGCTTCATCCCCCTATGGATGGTGTCCATTTTGGGTCAATATCAGGTTTGGATTCGGAGAGGATATGGATTCTAGATGTATCTTGTGAAATGGCCTACCCTACGGCGCATTTCACTCGTTAAGTCCAAGAATCTCAAAACGGGCGGGTCACACTCACAAAGGAATAATTAATGTTAATAAAATTCCTTGATCGAATCTAACGGTAGTTGTTTAATATAGGAATAAGAGTTATTCCCGTATATATTAATCGACTGAGACGTCTGGATCTATCATGCAAGTACTTGACCTACCCTACGGCGGCACTTACTTGATGGATGATAGATTTCAATGGCATAGTAATTCTCTTAGTTTCTAATTCGTTATTCATGGTCCATGCATCATGTTTAATTTTATGCCAAAATTGTTTGATGATTTTAATATGCGATGAATGAATGTTAAATGCATGTTTATTTTATTTTTCAGCATGGGTTTCTCCAATTATTCCATACTCTCAAAGGATAAATTAACGGGAGAAAATTATGTTAAGTGGAAAAGTAACATAAACGCTTTCTGGTCTACGAAGACTTAAAGTAATGTCATGACGGAGGAGTGTGCCCCTCCGATAGGGGTGGCAATTTGGGTCAGGATTCATTTATTCGTTCGATTCGATTCGCTTTAAAGTGAAATACGGGTTGGAAAAATGGATTTCCGTTTAATAAATGGGTCAATTCGATTCGATTCGTTAATCCGAATTTGAGTTCATCAATTCTTTTATTCATTTAGGATTCGTTTATTAAACGAATCATAAACGAATCGAATCCGAATCGAATTCGTTTAAGACCCGTTTAATTTATTACAAATTTACCCTTATAATTTGTGAACAAAAGAATTTAATAAGAAGGATAATTTAGTATTATATACTTATAACCTAAAAAATAACTATATAAAGAAAAACATCTAAAATTAAACCTAACCTAAAATTCTCTCAATCTTAACCCTGCCGCCGCCTCCTCCTCACCTCTCTGTCTCTGCATATTTTCTTCTTGTTATCCATCATCCCATTTGATTTATTGTTTTCACTTAGCAATCAATTGTCTCGTCTATTAAAGAGACTATTGAAATTCTCACTCAAAATTTGAATACATAAAAGTGTGATGCGGCCTACGAGTGTGTAAGGGAGCTAGGTTTTTTATTTGTTGTTTTTTATTAATGGCAGAGAATAAGAACATATGGAACTGGAGGTGAGTGGTTTCGAGACTATGAAGTCATCGTCGTCGCCGGTCGAAACACGAGGACCAGAGGCATGCCTGCTCTGTTTGTTTGTTTGTTCGAATATTGGTTTTTCACTTTTTTGTTGATGTTGTATTTAATTTTAAAAATTGGAGAGGACAAATGAAGTCCTTTTTTTCTTGTATTTTTGGTGTGTTCATTTTTCACTCTAATGTAAAATTCATTTTGGACCTGTTAGTGACTGATCCAAGCCAATTTTGGATATCAAGTATAAAAGACGCTGTTTTTTTTCACTGCTTTGCAGATTAAGCAATCTTGACAAGGAAAGAAGGCATGGAAAATGAATAAAAAGACTGATTCTGAGGCCAAGAAGAATGATTTAACACCTAGGAATAAATGAATCGAATAAACGAATAAAATTTTGATTTAACGAATAAACCGAATCGAATACGAATATTAAATTCGATTCGATTCGTTTAATTTTATTTAAACGAATCGAATACGAATATTCATTTAATAAACAAATCGAATTCGAATCATAATATCAGGATTCGTTTAATAAACGAATCGAATTCGAATTTAATACATTATTATTTGATTCGTTTAGTATTCGTCACGAATTCGATTCGTTTATTCATTTTGCCACCCCTACCTCCCGAGCCGGCCAGAAATGATGGCCAACTGGTGCGCGATACCTGAACCAGAAACTGGTCCGCAAGCAAATGAGAAAGCCTGCTGCTACTTGCTAGCAGGGATGTTTGAGGTTCTTGCTGCAAAGAATTAACATATGGCTTCAGCATCTCAGATGATGAGTCATTACAGGGCATGTTCGAGCAGCCTTTCGGAGCGTCAACGTCATGAGGGCCATGGTCCTCAGCGATGACTGCTAGGATGAAGGACGGGACATCAGTCCGAGAGCACGTCTTGAGGATGATGACCTATCTCAACATTGGTGAAACCATGGAGCTCGTATTGACGAGCGTCGCCAGATGACCATGATCATAGAAACTCTTCCGAAGAGATTCCTGCAGTTAAAAGCAACTATGTTATGAACAAGTTGACTTTTACTTTGACTCAGCTGCTAAATGAGCTCACCCACTACGAGTCCATGCTTGTGGATCCTCGTAAGTCCCAGTTTGAGGCAAATGTTGCTGAGTCTTCTAAATCTGCAAAGATGAAGATGAATAAGCACTTGGAAGGCTAAGGCTAAGCCCATGAAGAAGAAGAACAATAAAGGCTCCAAGAAATGCCAAGCCAAGGGAAATGTTTCCACTGTAACAAGAACGGGCATTGGAAAAAGGAATTGTCCTAAATACCTTGCTGAGCTGAAGGAGAAAAGATACAGGTAAATATGATTTACTCGTTATCGAATCTCTATTAGTGGAGGATGATAAATCCGCCTGGATTGTTGATTCTGAGCCACTAACCATGTTTGTTCTTCTTTGCAGCTACTTGACTCATGAGGGACCTTGCTGAAGGTGACTACACATATAAGGTTCGGGACAGAGGATGCCATTTCAGCAAGAGTAGTGGGAATTCCCAGTTTAAATTTTACAAATAATAGTTATTTAAATTTGAACAATGTGTTATTTCATTCCTGGTTTTCACAGGAATTTGATTTCTGTTTCTAAACTTTTGGATGATGGTTATTTCATTTCTTTTAATAACAATTTAGTTATTATTGGTAGAAATGGATTAACCATATGCACATGAACTCAGAAAAATAACTTGTATGTGTTAAGATCGTTTAAACATAGGTCATTGCTCAACGCTGAATGAAATATTTAAGATTGAGAAACCTAAAACTAAACAACAAAAGATTTCTCACGATGACACATATCTGTGGCATCTTAGACTTGGTCATATCAATCTTGACGGATAGACATATTGATAAAGAACGGAGCCTTAAACTAGTTAAAGCTCAGAACTTTACCAGTCTGTGAATCCTGTTTAGAAGGAAAATGACCAAGAGACCTTACTGGAAAAGGTATAAGAGTCAGTCAACCATTTAAGCTAATATTTCGGATGTTTGTGGACCGATGAATGTAAGTGCCCGATGTGGTTATAAAAACACTTTGTCACATTCATTGACGATTATTCTAGATATGGGTATGTTACCTAATGCATCACAAATCAGATACTTTTGAAAAGTTCAAAGAGTATCGTGCTGAGGTTGAGAACTAGTTAGCAGTTAGGTAAACCAATCAAAACTCTAAGATCAGATCATGGAGGAGAATACCTTGATAGAGATTTCGAAGAATTCTTAGTTGAGCATGGGATAATATCCCAGCTCACAGCATTGGAAGACCACATCAAAATGGTGTTGCAGAAATGAGAAATCGGACACTACTAGACATGATGAGATATATGTTTAGTTATAGCTCACTTCCTAGTTCATTCTGGGGATATGCATTGCAAACTGTAATGCACATCATTAATGTAGTTCCATCTAAGTCTATTCCTAAGACTCCCTTAGAGTTATGAGTGGTTGTAAAATAGTTTATGATATTTCTGCATATCGGGGTGTCCAGCACATGTGCTGAAGAATAAGACTACAAAGTTGGAGCCACGTTCTCAGGTGTGCCTATTTGTAGGCTATCCTAAGGAGACTATGGGTGGATACTTCTATAGCCTGAGATAATAAAGTGTTTGTATCAACAAATGCTACGTTTCTAGATGAGGACTATATGGGGGAGTTCAAGCCTCGAAGTAAAGTGTTACTCGAGGAGTTACTTGCTGGTTCGACCAACACACCATCGTCAATGACAGTTGACAAATATATTACACCTTCGACATCTGAGCATCAGATGCAAGCTCATCAGAATGATCTACCACCTAGACGTAGTGGGAGGGTTGTACGACAACCTGATCGCTATCTTGGACTTTGAAAGGCACAAGTTGTCGCATCCAGTGATGGTATAGATGATCCATTGACCTATCATAGTGCAATGGATGATTCTGAATAAGAGGAATGGCTCAAAGCCATGAACCTAAAGATGGAGTCCAAGTACTCCAACTCAGTTTGGGAACTTGTAGACCAACCTGATGGGGTGAAACCCATAGGTCGTAAGTGGATCTACAAGAGGAAGAGGAGAGCAAATGGAAGGTACAGACCTTCAGGCTAAGCTAGTGGCCAAGGTTTATACCCAGAAAGAGGGAGTTGACTATGAGGAAACTTTCTCGCCAGTAGCCATGCCCAACTTCATCTGTACTCTTCTATCCATTGCCACATATTATGACTATGAAATTGCCAAATGGACGTCAAGACTGCATTCTTGAATGGAAATCTTGATGAGAGTATCTATATGGTACAACCTAAGGGGTTCATAGCCCAAGGTCAAAAGCAAAAAGTTTGCAAGCTGCTGCAAGATCCATTTATGGACTTAAGCATGCATCTCGATCTTGGAATATAAGATCTTGATACCATGATCAAGTCTTATGATTTTGAGCAGAATGTCGATGAGCCTTGTGTATACAAGCGCGTCATTGACGGAAAGGTGGTTTTTCTTGTTTTATACGTCGATGATATTTTATTTATTGGGAATGATGTAAAGATTTTATCAGACATGAAAACCTGGCTAGCTAACCAATTCCAAATGAAAGATTTGGGAGAGGTCAGTTATGTTCTTAGGATTCAGATACTTCGGGATCACAAGAAGAAACAACTGTTAGCTATATCTCAGACATCCTATATTGACAAGATCCTTGTGCGATTTGGGATGCAAAATTCCAAGAAAGCAATCTGCCTTATCGGCATGGAATTCATTTATCAAAGGAACAGTCTTCTATGACACCTCAAGATGTTGAGGAAATGAGACATATCGCATATGCCTCAGTAGTTGGTAGTCTCATGTATGTTATGTTATACACGAGACCAGACATTTTGTTTTGTAGTGGGAAGTAGTCAGTAGGTTTCAGTCGAACCCATGATTGGATCACTATATGGCTGTAAAACACATTCTCAAGTATCTTAAGAGAATAAGAGATTATATGCTTGTGTATTTCGGTGAGGATATGATCCTAAAGGGATACGGACTCTGATTTTCAGACAGATATCGATTCTAGGAAATCAACATCTGGATCAGTGTTTACCCTAGGTGGTGGGGCTATAGTATGGCAGAGTATAAAGTAGTCTTGCATTACTGACTCCACCATGGAGGCTGAATATGTAGCAGCTTGTGAAGCAGCTAAGGAAGCAGCTGGCTCCGTAAATTCTTGGGATTTGGAAGTTGTTCCAGATATGGATAAACCACTCACACTTTATTGTGATAATAGTGCTTGCAGTGGCAAACTCCAAATAACCAAGAAGCCACAAGAAGAGAAAGCATATAGAGAGGAAATATCATCTCATCAGGGAGATATTACAGAGAGGAGACTTTACCGTCACAAAGATTTCTTCCGTAGAGAACCTGGCTGATCTGTTTATAAATACCTTGTCGGCTAAAGTGTTTGAAGGTCACCTAAATGGTCTAGGATTAATTACGTGACATGTCCCATTTTCTCTAGTGAAAGTGGAGATTGTTGGGATGTATGCTCAGAGCTACATGTATTGTAAACGGCTTTATATGTTTTGAAATAAAATGATGCATTATTCATTTATCAAAGTGTTTGTTTAATTTTCGCATATTATAAATTATCTGAATACCCTAGATACTTATGTGCCTTCAGACTTAGTGTATGAGTGTCATACATAAGAGGATTTAAGTCTGAAGTTAGTAATCTTAAATAGTCCATAGAGAGCAAACAAAACGGGTACTTATTTATGGTTTATCTATAGCTGCGGTCCATTCTATATTTGTATGACGAACTTGATCTGGGATTGTCCATGTAGAGACATGAGAATGGAGGTACCTTGTTGTAATGATTGATCATCTAGGACTGGACCCAGATGGAAATGACATTCTTATAATATCTGTTCACAAAGAAAGTCATTTCGATCTACTAGGTGGTCATATATGGATTGATCTTAATCCTGAGTGTACTACGAACTCCTGCATGGCAGACTATGTCCTTTGATTTACAAATGTGAGGTTGGTGTAGCAGTCCCGACCAATAGCTACATACTTTGGGGACATAATCTGTTGTGTAGCTGGGAATGTTTTATAGATATGGAGTTCACTCCTTCTTGCGAGAAGTAGAGGAGTATCTTTCTTAAGGGTTGATTCGGTACTTGAACGGTTAGAGCGCTCGAGTCTTTCTATTACGAATAGAAAGATTAAAATTCATAATGGTTATGAATAAATCGTTCATTAGAGAATCAATGGTACTTAAGGTAAAAATAATTAGAGAGGTATAACAGACATTATTACCCGGCTCTATTACGAGATACTCGTGAAGGGTTAATCTATATGTAGTGACTATATCGATGGACACCGACTTGGTTCGGCTTAATATATCATCTGCGGCAACGAGAGTGCAACTTCGAGTTTTTAGTGGAATAACCCAGATTTAATAATTCGGAATATTTAATTAAGAGCTTAATTAATATTTCGAGATTATTGGAGCTCGGAACCATAGGTCCATTTGGTCACCGTGCTAGCTCAATATACTATAGCGGATTTAGTATAATTGGATAGTCCAATTATATACTCACAAATATATAAATATTATTAATATGATTAATAATATCATTTTATCACACTTAAGACTATATATTAAAAGTTAATATATAGTTTTAATAATTATATGATAATTATTAAATGCATAAAATTAAATTATATTTGATATAATTTAAATAAGGCCATTATTGGAATTTCAAGTGTTGGGTTTTGGAAACCCTTGGCATTATTTTGGAAGTTACGCCTTTTAATAAGGTGTTAAAATTTTATTTTTATAACATACATGATCTTTATGGAAAGTAAATATGTTGTTACAAAATTTTTGAAATTAACACATGCATGGCCGAATTTTGGCTTAGAGGAAGATGAAGGGTTTTGTTTTATTTTGTAAAATTAAACCCTAAGTATAAAAACGAAAATTGTTTTTCTTTTTGGAAGAAGCCTTTCATTATTCTAACCCTAGCCTCCATCTTCTTCTTGTTCATTCTCTCTCAAAAGTTGAGGCAAAACCAAAAAGAAAGAAAAATAAGAAATTAAAAATATAATATCAAGTGTGTTTAAATCTCTAAATCGTTTAGGGATTATTTTGTGATTATTGCCCACACAAGTTTCCGTTGGTAACGAGATATAGTTCGGAAGACTTTTTGGTGTCGAAAAAATCTTCATATTCATCTCTTTCTTGTTGTTCACGGCAGTGAGCATTATTTTTGCTCATTGCCGCCCATTTACTTGGTGAAACGGAACTCGATTTGGTTTCGTTTTAATTTAGTTTTTTTTAGGAACATTTTGTGGTGTCTTGGGGCTGTGTTGGGGCAGTTTTCAAGTGAAAAATCATAACCAAAACACATCCGCTGTTCGCACATTTCAGGGGCTGTTTTTGTATTGCGTTGGGCGTGAAGCGAGTCCAAAATAGTCCAGTTTTTATCCCGCTGTTCGGGGATTGTTTCGGGGCTGGAATTTTATCTAAAACTAAAGCAAAATTTCAGTGGTGGTGGCAGTAGCATTCGGCCAGTTCAAGGGAAGGGCAAAAAAAATTTTCAAGTCCCATCCGTGTGCCTAAACCATTTTCGTTGCACAAGGAAAGCGTTTCCTACACTTGAAGGAACTGATGGATACTTTCAGATAACCAAACACCCAACCTTGTTGACAATTATGACCCATAGCATCACTATTTGTACAGAACATGATGTTGTTGTAAAAATAAACTATGTGACAAAGGAAATTTCTCTTTTATCATCTGTAATTGGATTACCGAGATACATAAATGATAAAAGTCCATATGATTAGTACCGGATTAATAAGATATGAGACATATTAATCTACTAAGGTTTAATCATTAAATATCCCTATTCGTAGTATTATCGAGACTGGACATCGATAATGCGGAATAGACTACTATTGCACTTGTGCGCGTTGTGGGAGCATAACGGCATAGTTCTCATATATTTACGTATTGGATACTTATGCAAGTGTGATAGGAGGTTGTGTTTACCGATGGTACGAAAACAACTTCACTCTGGATAGACCCCTCGGAATCTCATTGGTAATATGACTATGTGTCTATGGGAATCCGAATCAGGGTAGGTGTATTTGGTCTTAACCTGAGACTTGCATCGCTAATACTTGCGACAATCAGTATACTTTGGTTTTGGTCGTCCAGGGCTTTAACAGGTTCCGTGTACGCCTCTTCTGGGTATACTGAGAATCGTAGTGTATTGGGTGTGATGTCAATATGGAAGTATCACTTCATTCATATGGAGATGATGATCACGCAGGATACGGAACTAGTACTCTTAAGTACTGCAGTCATCGGAATAATATGACTAGGTCATGATTATCCGATTATAGAGACTAGTTACCAGAGATCTAATATATGTTTCGTACTGGGCAGACACAATTACAGCCATAGGTCTAGCATGTGATATCGATACTGGATCGCAATATGCAATACTATGTATACTACGCCTGACAAAGATTACATATTCCTTAAAAGAATATTTCTGGAGAATTGGGTAGGCACGGTGCTTTGCTAGAAGCCAATCATGTCTTGTAAATCGGTAAAAATGTGGTACGGGGTACGCACGTGTTCGGATAGTCCGACGACCGGATTTACTGCCAACATATCCATGGATCTCATGGGCCGCTTCCCGAAGATTCACCAATGACGTATGACTCGAACAGAATTAATCTGGGATTAATTATGAAGAGAGAAAATTAATCTAGGATTAATTGCGGAAAGATTTTATCTGGGATAAAATTCTATTTGAAGAGAGAGAACGATTAATTCGGAATTAATCGATAAAATAATATATTCGATATATTAAATGAAATTAGATTTCATAACGGAATTAAAATTAGATTTTAATTCGAGCGAACGAGTTAATTTAGAATTAATTCGCGAGAGACTTGAATAGTAATTTTGCTAGGCATAATTATTAATTAAATTTGATTTAATTACGTCGCAACAGCAAATTTTTTAATTCGGAATTAACGAACCCGAGCCCGGAATGTGTTTGCGGGCCCACTCGGATTTTGAATCAAGTGGGGCCCACACTAGTCACATCACCTTGTCAGCTTTATCTAACTTTTTGGTTGATGTAAGTTGTTGGAGATGGCTTGTTTCATACACAAGCTTGACTTATGAAAGACCTTTACTAACTTAGAGTTTGGTAATTGATTATTATTGATTTTGGAAAATCAAAAATATAACACACACATTTTTCTTCTCTCCTTGGCCGAAACTTGGCCTCTTTTTTTCCTCTCGAATGGCGTGAAGCTTGGCTTCACTTCTTCTTGATTTTGCTTCAAAATCAATAATGCTAGCACATCAAATGAGTCATTCAAAGGTGTTAGGGACACTAACCCTTGAGTTTGGAATTCAAGAACAAGCTTGGAAGCTCAACATACAAATCAAAATGAGCTTGGAGCAACTTCAAAGGAGCAAAAGTTTTGAACTCTCCACCAACATCCAATCCGTTCAAATTAAGTATTTCCGCTACTTCTTTGCTTATTCACATGATTTTATGCTTAATGATCTTGGATTTAGTTCTTAGAGAACCCAACAAACCTTAAGAGACGAATTTGAAGACTCTTTTTTTTTGGAACGTTCAAACAAAACACCAAAAACAGATAACATGTTTCCCAATTCCAGTAAAAGATCTAGCAACTAATCTAGGCCTTTAAGAGATAGTCTCGAAGCCAAATTATGCTTAAAGTACGACCTGAGGGCCTCAAAATTTTAACTTCGCATCTGTTTTTTCCAGTTTGTTGGCGCCGCATATCCGGCCGGACATACTATATGTTCGGCCGGACATGCACATGTCACATAGAAAATATGGCCACTTAATTGGCTATATTCGGCCATCGTGTTATGTGGTATATATTGATGGAAACCCGAACGTAGAGTCTATATATGATTCTGAATGGACGGTAGTATGATTTGCACTCGGGATACAACTCTACGTACCACATGAAAATAAACATGTGCAGCTTCTCATCTATATTTATCATCTTGCTTCTGTTTTCTTTAATGGTTTATTTACTGCTTTACTTTACTACTTTACTGTTGATCTAACTGTTTCTGATGATACTATGACTATCATATGGATGATCATGCATTTCTTACCTTTTGGATTTGCGTAGCAAATCTTGCTAGGTATCCAGCATGTCCAGCCGAACATAACAATATATATTCAGTAATAAACTTTGTCCAGCCCGACTTCGAAAGATATGTTTAATATGTATTTCATTTTCTCTTTGATAATTTTCGGACATCTTATAATTCTCTAAATTATTGCACTGTGTGTGATATAAACTGCTCATGCATGTGGTTGCATTATAAGACATACAAATCCTTTTTTGAACCTTAGTATTACACTAGTATCAGTAAGGGACCGTTCCGAACCTAAATGGATTTAATATCGGACCTTGCGATCGGTATAATGCGGCCATAAATCATTCATAATGTCTATTCTCCGGTTAGTTCCCTTGTGGGACTATTCGTACTCTCTATAAGCTGCGAGCTCAACAGTGTCATGGTCGCCGATGTCATAGGCATAGCGGGAAATCCTGCTTCTCTCCCCCTATGCCATCGTTTGAAATTTGCACCACCAAACTTATTTGGTTTCTCTCCATGAGCAACTGATACTGTGATATTTCCATTAGCCATGTGTAACTGAAAATATTTCAAATTGTAAACAGTTACCAATAAGTCTACACAAGACAAATGATCAAATTTACGATCTGATTTGTGTGTTACACCAAAAATCCACTTGTTATTATTTTGTATAGTAATGAAATTATACCAAATAATACAAGTTCTCGAATTTGCGACTAAAATCTCTTATGATAGGTGAAAAATGAAAATTCCCAGAGAACGAGGGGGTCTAGCGTAACCACTTAAATATGCTCTCTTAGGCTCTTATCGCCTTGGTGTCAGAATTTCCTTAGTCATTTTTCTTTAGAGAATCTTATGCATTCATTCTTGGTCCAGTTCTTAATAGATCGACATCGGCCCAAAACCTCGTGAATTGGTCTTGACGGTGTTACACTTCAATTCTCAATCACAAGTATAATAGTTAAATAAATATAAATTTAAGCAGTCAAGCTCATAAGGAATTACCTGCGTATAACTCGGACCAAGTCTTTGTCATACACTTTTAATTCTCAACCAAGTATGCATCAAGCAATGAGCAAGATAAATTTCTTTCCAACTTTATCACATAGTAAACTAGTTGCATGCATGTGATAATAGAACACCCTAGTATTAACTCAAATCCATACTACCAAGTTTATAATTTTTTAGTATATGATTTTTCCTAAGTTAATTGTACACAATGCATGAATTTACATAATCATATTTAACTTGTGTCTATATTACCAAAATTTCACAATTAACATTTGTGTATAATATATGACAACTAATAAGTTAATAAACTATATATTTTATTAACCTAAATTGTGAATTTATCATGTATACTAAATCATGTATACTATTTTTCCAAAATTAATTTTGAGTCTGACACATTTACGTTTATGTCACGTTCGACTGTGCGTTCAAACAAGTTCTTTCAGAGAAGTTACGTTCCTGTAGCGTTTACTACCACTTTCGAACGAACCCTTACAGATAGCTCATGTACGAGTGACGTTCGACCTCGTTTGAATAAAAATACGAAACAATGCACATTTTCTTTGCGTTTGACGGGCGTTCGATCAACCTTGCATAATTTGCATGCACATAATGCATTTTTCAGTGCATAAATGAATGAATCATGCATAAATTTGAATAAACAACACAAAAAGGTCAATAAGTTCTTAAGATTGTTAGGCATGATGTGTTGTTAATCACTTTTAATATGCATAATTCAAACAAATTATTAAATAGCAAACAGAAAATCTATGAATCAAATATAAACTCAAATATATGTAGAAAAACCTGAGAATGATTTGTAAAAGATGATCTCTAAACCAAGTCGAGTAAAACTCTGTCCTTAAAAACTTATTAGCCCGGCATCGGTGTTCTTATGGATCTATTGGCTAACGTCCCCCCCCCCAATATACTTGGTTGCTTCTTGATCAAAAGGGGCACTCCTTGAATCAAGTTCTCCAAACTTGAAAATGGTAAAAATCTTTTTTTATTCTTCGTTATCTTCAGACTCTCTAATTATGTATAAGGAAAAATAGGAAAAATTAATGAATCTGTTGACAGTGGATTTTGGTCTCAGGGTAATATGGGAATATCACTCCCGAGACAATCCTCCTTCAATAGTGAATTTGTTTGGTTATGAGGGAAACCAAAAGCAAACTTAGCAGAAGGTAGATAATGCGCCAATCAAACAAGGAGATTTAACGTGGTTCGGCGGATCTTGGTCCGACCTACGTCCACGGACACAAACAGGACTATACTTTTATTGCTGAAACTTGTATTTCTTGTGCTCTTTACAAGTTTTTTGATTCTGATCCTCTTTCCACATATTCTACTCTTCTATTTATAATAGTGAAGAAATCAGATTCCTTCTAGTATGTGGATTCCTAATTGAAGCAACCTCTTTTTCCCACAAGGATTCCTAATCGAATCTACCTCTATTCCCTTTATCCTTCTAGGACACTGGTTTCATCAGTATTCTTCATGAAGGTAGGACTGTCTCATTACCCCGTAGGGACATGACATCTTATTTTCTGGTGTACGTTTTACCATATGCTCGGTCTTCATATGGTCGGTCATGATGGTTCTTTGAACTGAGAATGATGTTGTCGATCTGATAATGCTCGGTCATTTGAACCAAAGTGATCGGTTGCCGACCATAAAGTGCTCGGTCTCTTCCTGTTGTGGTCGGTCTGTAACCATAAGGTGCTCGGTCTCTTCCTGTTGTGGTCGGTCTGTAACCATAAGGTGCTCGGTCCCTTGCTGTTGGCTTTTTATGGGTCGGGTCAGCATCAATGATCCTGAACAAGAATGGGTTTTACCTTTTTGCCTCTGTCGTGGTGCTTTAAATACCATAGTGCCCGAAAACACCATCAACATTTGTCCTCTAGTTCTCGGTTCCAATGAGCATACAAGTTGGTGCTGGGAACTACGTAAAGATGGTGTGTTGGTTACTTTGTTTGGTGGTCGGTCCGGAGTCGAATCAAAATTTTTCGTTGCCTCTTTTCAAGCCTCTTTTCTTGAGACGCGCAACCGTCATGTCTGTTTAAATGCCCATCAAATCACCTTTAGGGTTTTTTCTGAGTTTGACACTTGTCAAACATCCGTCGGGTTCCCGCCAAAAGCAGGAGAAAATCGACCGTGCAGAGGCGTCTTAATAGTGCGCTGATCTCAACCGTTTATTTGATTTTGGTAGACCTCTTTTGCAGTTGACACTTGGCATCCATCCGGGACTCTATTACGATCCGATGGTTGGAATTATTCCGACGTTGTATTGAGAAGGTGAACCGATATCCTTGCAAAAAATCCTATCAACTTCAAAAACTCTCCTTCCCTTCGGCTACGAAGCATATGATTTGGCTTTACTCAAAGTTCTTCAACATATTCACCGCTTTTCCGACCATAGATCAAGTAAGTTTCCCGAACGACCTTCTTCCCCTTCCTCTTTTCTTGCTTGCTATGTTTTACAGTTTCTCCTTTTCATTTGTTTTGATACTTGCTAGGGAGAGATTTTATTGAGTGTTTTGCTTAGGACACTTAGAACTTCATAGATTTAGTTTTTTCTGGAAACTTAGGATAGCTTGTGAATCCCTTGGTCGTTTTTCAAAATATGGTTGTAGACTGACCTTGCCCTTTTATTTTTCGGACGTCTAGGATGTCTGATGACAGTTCTTCCCTGAAAACCCTGTTAAAACCTTGGCCCTTATTGCTGAAGAGCTTTCCTCTGGCTCGGGAGCACCAGCGTGGAAGACCTTGATACTACCCCTACCCCTTCTGAAATTGAACAAGATACTTACCATCAGAGGGTTCCTCGGAAGGATCCGGAGCCCGGTGACTTTGACAGCTCGGCTCTGGACATGGTTATGCCCTTTAAGATAACTGAGGATGATCTAGCACTGCTTCGGCAACGATATGACATCCCAATAGACATTGCTCTTGAGGTCCCTTCCATGTGATCGTGCCAGTCAGCCCGACGATGGTTTATGGCCCTTCTTCCAGCTTTCTTTTAGTGCGGGCTCGGTTGCCAATTCAACCCTACTTTGCCTGGATGCTGGCCGAGATGGAGATCGCCCTCTGTCAACTAAGTCTAAATAGTTGGAGGATTTGGCCGGGTTGTATGTAGCTTGGCATCGAGCGGGGCTTGGCGAACCTTCTTTTGAAGAAGTGAAGAGGTTATATCGGTTGAAGGCCAACCCAAAGACTCACCACGGTTGGTACTACCTTTCTGCTTACGACAGTTCGTCAAACGTCGTCCAAAAACTCCCTAACTCCAATAAGAATTTCAAAGATCTTTGGTTCTGGGCCACTGGTGATTGGGGACGGACCCTGAGATCGGATGGAGAGGAGATCTTAGTTCCTGACATCTTTAGAGCGGGAGGTTAGGAGATTAACCTTTAGTTTTTTCTGCCCTTAGTTTTTTTTATGTTTGGATTCTTACCCATTTGTTCTATTCCTCCTAGCCTGTTGGAGGGATGCTCCCAAGGTCTCCCACCAGGTCCGGAAGCGGGTATTCTGGGCTCGGCGGTATGCCGCTCATTGGAGGGAGTTGGTAAATGATGCGGCATTTTTTGAATCGGGACTTGTTCGGACCGTTCCTCCCAAGGTCTCGGGTCGGATAGGTAGATGCATGTTGATCTTCTAGCCAACT
>SKCR01052603.1:0-17957 GCA_019454045.1 Zanthoxylum bungeanum | reverse complement strand
TTCATGAAAGCCAAGCTTTCACCGATAGTAATTATGGGAATATCATTTCTAATAAATGACATATCATCATTACTTAGGACACAACTGTCAGTGCGCTCCCACTAACCTCCTTATATACACAAGAAGCATTTCGTTTTGAATTAAATCATATCACATTATGATTACATCAATACGATAGTTCCAAGAACACTATGCTTACTTCAATCCATCCATGGATCGAATAACTTGCAAACCTTGTTTGCTCGTTTTGGTACGACAAAACCGTCAGGATGTTGTAAACATCCTCCAAAGGTTTCCGTTTAAGGAAAGCGATTTTGACATTCAGCTGCCATATTTCATAAATGAAACATGCAGCATTAGCAAGCATTGTCCAAATGGATTTAACCATGGCAACAGACAAAAGGTTTTGTCGTAATCGACACAATGTTGATAACGATACCTTTTCGCTACAAGCCTAGCTTAGTACGTTGGTATGTTGCCTTCCATGTACGTCTTTCTTGAAGACTTATATAGTGCCAATAGGCACAATGCCTTTCGGTACATCAACTAGTATCTAAACTTGGTTGGTTTACATGGAATCCATTTCGGACATCATGGCACTTTGCCATAATAGGGAGTCGATACCTTGTATCACTTCCTCATACGTAGTCAGTTCGTATTCCTCAATAAGATTGACATCTTTATAAGGTGAGATCAGAAACCCATACCTCCCAGGTTGTTTTCTGACTCTCTACGACTTACGTGGTTCTTGTGTATTTGAAGATTATTGGTATAGTTTCATCATCGATGAACTATTTGTGTTCCATTAAGGAATCGGTGCCTGGAACAGTATTACTCCGATTTTCATCGAGTTTTAGTTTCCTTCCACTTACCACTGCATATTGGTATTCCTCTTAGGAAAACCGCATGGCGAGCAACAATTACATTGTTCTCTTGTGAGTTGTATAAGTACTATACTTTGGTTTCTCTAGGATAACCTACAAATTAGGCACTTATCCGATTTGGGTTCTAGTTTGGTATCATCCAAACATATGCCTAGCATTCCCAAATCTTCAGGAATGAGAAAACCCGATTTCTTTCCTGTTCATATCTAATATGAAGTCTGTCAAACAGATTTTTATGGAACCTTATTCAAAATAAGTTTTGCACTGTGTAATGCGTATCCGTTGAAGGAAATGGTAGCTCAGAGCGACTCATGATTAACCTTATCATGTCCAACAAAATTTGGTTTCTCTGTTCGGACACACCGTCAAATTGACGTGTTCCGAGAGGAGTCCTCATTGAAAGAATACTATACTCTTTCAAGTATTTGAGAAACTTATTGCTTAAGTATTCTCCATCATGGTCTAACCGTGATGGTTTAATACTTTAGCCGATCTGTTTGTCTACTTCGTGTCGAAACTCTCTGATTTCATCAAAAGTTTCCGATCTGTGTTTCAAAAGAAACACATAACCATAACGCGATGCCACATCCGTAAAGGTCACGAAACATTCATATCCACCTCTAGCCTAGCTAGACATGGGCACACTTACATCACTATGAACAAGGGCTAACAGATCGATGACACTTGCACTTTTACCAAGTAAAGGTGTTTTAGGCACTTTGCCTAATAAACTAGATTCGTAGACATCATTTGAATAGAATCAAATACGTCATAGTATTTACTCTTCGAAAGCGTGGATATAAGAGTCTTGTTAATTGTGTCCCAGACAACAATGCCACTTATAAGTCTCAACTGATTAATTCAGTTCGAACTATTTGTTTGTCATGTTATATGTTTGAGATTCACTTATATTCAAAATATAAATACTGCTATTCACATCTAATGTGTTTATCTCAATATCATCTTTATAAAATAAAACACTTTAGTGTTCTAGAATATAAAGGTATACCCGCAACGGGTTAAACCCTGATATAGAGATAATGTATCTAGTCAAACTAGTTACATTGTAACAGTTTCCTAATTTAAGTACACACCCGAATGGTAGTTCCTAAACTTAGGTCTCTACGGTTAAAACAGCAACTGTCGTCCCGTTTATGACTCGCAGATAAATCTCATCTGAAGTCAGTATCCTGCTCTCAGCAGATTCTGCACATCAGCACATATTTATGTACCACATTTAGTATCTAAAATTCAATTTTAATATTAGTAGTGAACATGTTTATGACAAACATATTTGAAGTCGAAGCCTTGCCCGTCTTCAATTCCTTCATGTCTGTCTTGTCCATACGGCAGTCACGCTTCCGTGTCCCCATTTGCCACAGTTTAGGTAGACATCTTGGGATATGTCATTTGTCTTCCCAGAAGATTATAATGACTTTGCCTTTGCCTCTTTTCCACACCCAGCAGCCTTTGGCCAAGCCTTGGCCTTCGGAATATCGAAGTAAGATGCGCCTTGCACTTCTTGCCTATTGTAAACTCTGGCTTTGTCTCCTTGAGTATAGCCATTAACTCTCCAAGAGTTTTCTATTGCAATTTTGCACTTCTAAGATCTAAGAATAGATCTATGAAGATCCTTCAATTTCCTTATCATACTATAAAGATCTAATCCTTAGTTCTGAGTAAGAAATTAAGGAGTGTTTGCGACAAGCTTAACGGATTAAGCACTAAAGTTGTCATCACATGAATATTCCAAATATCATGTTCTACTATTTGCTCAACTCCGGGCTTAGGCTCGAGATGTCACTATATCAAATAAAGTAACTTCTCAGTTTTCAGGACTATCCTGAAGTTTTTATTCCCAATTTGAAAATTAAAGTCGTTTAAATACATTTTCACCCAATATTATGTTTTAAACACTAATCTTTCAATTATCTTGATTCCAATAGTCCAACTATCGAATCAACGATTTTTAGGTACTATTTATTATAATGATTACTATAGTCCAACTATATAATCAACTATAATTTAATAGGTTAATTCAAATATATTGATCACTATAATCCAATTATATAATCAACTATCATTTGAATAGTTTGATTACAGTCCAACTATTTTATTTAAAACAATAATTAAATATTAGTCCAACTAATATATAATTACGTATTGACGAAAATTTGTAATGAGCGCGTATGGCAAGTAACTAAACGAATATTGCAAATTTAATACTTGCCTCCCACTATTTTTCGGCGAGCCTCTAACCCTCTATTGAGTACTCGGTAAACCTTGTTTCCTAGTGGGCTAGGATCCCGTTAAATAACACATAATCTTGACTTTGGCCAACAAATTGTATGATAATTAACTAGGTAGATCTCTAAGATCAATTGGATCCCATCCAATTCCTAGATCCAGTAGGTGGACATCCAAGTCCGAACATATATCTATATATGCCAATATATCCAATATATTCCCTAACTTTTTTCCTCTGAATCAATTAAGCCTTGGCTTTGGCACAACAAACTTAATGATCCCAGTTAAGCGGAAGCCATTGACCTTGGAAAGCTTCGTAATCAATGTCGATGGACAAGAAATGATCTTGACTTTGGCCAACAAATCACAACTTGGACAAGACACCAATATGGAACAAAGCCTTCATGATTCAAACACATCCACGACGGACAAAGGTCTTGACTTTGGCCAACAAACCAGTGCCAGTCTTGAATCTTGAGTAAGAATCACTCAATGGAAGGAAAAACGCTTAATATATGTAGTGAGGGTTTTTCGCGTAATTGGAAACCAATTTATTATCTTTGTTAAGGTCTCATCATTATACACCCTTAAACATGCATTCTAAACACATAATAAGGTGCGTAAGTAAATAAAATATAATAATGATATGCGGATGGATACTTAAACACATTGTTCCTATAACAAATCTCTCCATTTCCTCTCTCCCGCTAGCACAAGTATTACTTCTACCCGATTACATAACACTTCTAAAGAAACCTCATTTACATTGAGGGAAATAAGTGAGAAGAGAAATACATAGAGTCAAGAGGTAATAGGCTAGACACGCAGGTCCAATTAATAATTCTAAATTTATTACAACAATTTTCAAAATTGCCCTCACCCATCTAATATCCATCTGATATACATTATTCATACATCGCATCCATGTATTCACACAAGTATGTTATCAATCAATCTAATCCAATTAATTAATCTGAATTAATGACCATCCAATGTTCAAACAACGATTTGATTTTGCGCGAGTCCAACTCGTTTTGCGAATAAATACTCAAAGTGCGAATTCACGAATTATATTAAGCTATAAAATTAAATCCAATTCAATTTGTATTTAATACTAATTCATTATTTAATTCCAAATTAAATATTACACTTTATAAATGTGCCTTTACGACTTAGATTCCAAATCTAATCGTTACGGGTCTCAAAGCCTGATTAACATCCAATGTTAATTTAATTAAAGTCCAATGGACTTTTAATTAATTTCTTAAGGCATGGACTTTTGGTCAATATGGGTCAAACCCAGCCCTTTGGAATCACCCTTATTTGCCAAGAAACCAATTTAGGCCCATTAGGCCCAATTAAAGTTAAAGGTCCATTAAGTCATATTTGGACTTTATGGATATGGTTTTGGGCCCAATTGGATCCAACCAATTAGCCTAAACCAAACTTGGCCCAACCAAGCCCATTAAGCCCAATTACAACTTTACAAGCCCAATTCCAAATTGGCCCAATTAATTAACTTACAAAATTCCAAATTTCACAATTAATTAATTTAAAGTGTATGCCATAATTAATTAACCAAATTAAAATTTCCAAAATACTAATTCACTCAATTAATTATGCTCATTATCATCAACATATGTCCAACACATTTGAATCAAAAAATCACATCATTTTCCATGCTTATCAAGTCTCGGCATTTTGGGGTAATTTATGTCCGATTTCGAATTCAATCCAATTAAATCCTAAATCAACATTTCCCAAATGATTTCAACTCATCCAATGATAAAAATAAAAAAATACCATGATTTAGGGCAATCACTCACATTCGGCCAAGCCTTGTGATTTGGGGAAAAATTATCCAATTCGATTTTTATCAAATT
Source organism: Zanthoxylum bungeanum (assembly GCA_019454045.1). Classification (NCBI taxonomy): domain Eukaryota; kingdom Viridiplantae; phylum Streptophyta; class Magnoliopsida; order Sapindales; family Rutaceae; genus Zanthoxylum; species Zanthoxylum bungeanum. The sequence continues at coordinate 12,943 of SKCR01052603.1, read as the reverse complement.
GACAATGCATAACACTATGTTATCATAATTTAAGCATACTCAAACAATCAATTTCACTCAAACATGCTCAAATAAATTTTGCCCAATTTTACCCTAAATTCAATTTCATGCTCAAAATGGCTCTGATACCATTGTTGGGTTTCTACTATAGTCCCGGGATCGATTTCAAGCAAGAACATGTGCGAATACAACAATGAAATATGGCGGAATCATACTTACATTGATCGGTTATACGATGCGACGAACATAAAACTTTTGGCTCCTTGAGCTCTCGACAATTGATCCATTTTGTGCTCCAAAATACGGCCATGGACTCCATTGATGCTCCAAGCTCCAAGCTTTGCTAATGGTGATTCCATGCTCACAAGTTGGTTTCCCTATCACCTTGGATGACCCTTCATGTGCTAGCATAAGAAAAATTGCCACAAATTTTCCTTTTCACTTCTTGTTATTTTCGGCCTAGCCAAAAAATGGAGAAAGAAGAAAACATGGCCCTTGGCCGTGAAAGAGAGAGAAGATGTGAGGAAGATGAGATTAGTTTGTGTCTTTTGTTTTCCAAAAACATAATACACAAATTGAAATTCCAAAGGTACAAGCAATAAAGCCATACAACCACTTACATCAATCAATGAATAGTGACTGGTTGTCAATCACTCAAAGTTACAAGACATCCATCACTTGAATGACGAGTGATGTGACGCTTGATGTGACTTGTGGGCCGCACTTGAATTCGAAATGCGAGTGGGCCGTAAACACTCCCGGGCTCGGGTTCGCTAATTCCGAATTAACGAATTTTCCGTCGCGACGTAATTAAATCAAAATCAATTAAATAATTTTGCCTAGCAAAATTACTATTCACATCGCTAATGAATTAATTCTAAATTAACTCGTTCGCCCGAATTAGAATCTAATTTTAATTCCGCGTCGAAATCCAATTTCGTATAATATATCGAATATATTATTTTATCAATTAATTCCAAATTAATCGTTCTCTCTCTTTAAATGATATTTTATCCTAGATAAAATAACTCAGTAATTAATCCCAGATTAATTTTCTCTCTCTTATAATTAATCTCAGATTAATAAAGTACGAGTCATACGTCATCGGTGAATCTTCGGGAAGCGACCCATGAGATCCCCGGATATGTTGGCAGTAAATCCGGTCGTCGGACTATCCGAACACGTACGTACCTAGTACTGCGTTTTTATCGATTTACAAGACATGGTTGGCTTCTAGCAAAGCACCGTGCCTACCCAATTCTCCAGAAATATTCTTACTGGAATATGTGATCTATATCAAGCGTAGTATACGTAGTATTGCGTATTTCGATCCGATATCAGATGTCACGTGATAGGCTTGGGGCTGGAATCGTGTCTGCCCCGTACGAAGCACATATCGGATCTCTGGTAACTAGTCTTTATAATCGGATAAACATGACCTAGTCATAATATCCCGATAGCTACAGTATATAAGAGAACCAGTTCCGTATCTTACGTGATCATCATCTCCACTATGACTGGAGTGATACTTACGTCTTGACATCACACCCAATACACTAAGATTCTCAATATACCCAGAAGAGGCGTACACAGAACCTGTTAAAGCCATGGAGGACCAAAACCAAAGTATATGATTGTCACAACTATTAGCGGTGCAAGTCTCAGGTTAAGACCAAATACACCTACCCTGATTCGGACTTCCATAGACACATAGTCATACTACCAATGGAATTCCGAGGGGTCTAACCAGAGCGAAGCTGTTCCCGTACCATCAGTAAACACAACCTCTTATTACACTTGCATGAGTATCTTATACTAACCGGCGTAAACACACACGTATAACGCAAGCGCACGTATCGTTCAAGTAGTATAAAAATATCGATCCCACGAGGACTTAATATCTAATCTATTAATTTTATGAGGTCAAATGATTACTAGTATCTAACAGGTTGTTTGATTGATTTGAAATGGTGACGATTCTAAATTTAAAAACAAGTAAATAAAATTGTTCGAAAGTAGGTTTTAAGAAAATTCAATATTAAAAACTATATAGGGTTGTGATTTCTTCCAATATCATTTTAAAGATGAAGTGGTTATCTTAAAGTTGGGTAATATATTGATTTATTAACCTGGAATACTAAATTATGTGTAAGCCTCTTTCGATGGTCAGACACAAATACCCAGTTTAACCCAATTGAACCATATGTCTATGTCAACCAAATTATCTGGATTCATTAAGTTTAAGTTCCAATTATGGCTACCCCCCCCCGACAGGTATATGTCTATCCTGTAAGGAAATCTATTAAAGGGTTATCTATCCTCAAGGAAGATCGTGGACTATTGAGTCTAAGGTCTTAAACTTAAAATCCATATGTCTAGTTCATTTTAAGTTTCCCAGTTCAATTTTATTAATGGCCAGTTAATGAAAAAGCATTAAGATTAAGATTAAGATTCAATAAATAAATCTTTATCTACCCAAGCTATAATCTAACCCCTTATAAACCGGTGATATTAGATTTCATCACAACCCCAGATAACTGGCTTAGTTACGACACATATTTACGGGTAGTAAGAAAAACTTAAATAAAATAAAAGACATAAAGTAAAATACTGAAAATTAAATACTGAAAAATAAATGTTTGAAAGTAAATGCTGAAATTAAATACTGAAAATTAAATGCTGAAAAGTAAATTACTGAAAGTAATTTGCTGAAAGTAAATTGCTGAAAAGTAAATTGCTGAAAGTAAATTACTGAAAAGTAAAAACTGAAAATTAAAGAAAGAAAAGTACTGTGCGTAAAGTAAATTGCGGAAAGTAAAAACTGAAAAGTAAAAAAAAGAAATTGCGAAAGCGGAAATTAATTACTAAAAGCTATAAATAAACAAACAAGATACAATTTTCTTAGTATTCTTAAGGAATTCCTTAGAAGAAAGTATGAATTTTACAAATGAAATGGCTTGGTATTTATAGGCAAAATTTTGCCTCCATCAAATCATCCACCAATCAATTATTAATTGCTCCACTAATTGCTCCACCAAATCCATTATTAATTGATCCACTAATCTCTTATCATGTTTGGTGATTATTTGATAATTTTTATTATTTATTTATTAATTTATTTTTTGCTTTGAAAATGATTGAAAGTGACTTTAATAATTACACACAACACACTTCTGGATGGTTCATCAATTTCGGGCATGAAATCGTCAGAATTAGAAATTATTTTATCTTTCAAAGTTGTAGATCTTTGAGTCTTCTTTAATCTGGAACTTGAATCAGATCAATCCGATATTGGAGTAAAAAGTTATGCCCAACTACGACAGATGCACAAAACTGAAATTTCCAAAACTGCACTCGTCAAAAACGTCCTTTCAAGTTTCCAATCTCCCAAATTAAAATATCAAGTCCAATTTTTGCCCTTATTTGACCCACATTTCATCCTAAATGATTTCATTGTGTCCCAATATTATTTTATCTACAAAATAAACTAAAACACATCAAAACGTTCATCAAACCCGAGAAACTAAACAAAATATTAAGTAAAAGGAGCGGTAAATATTGATATATTTTCCGCTCATCACACCCCCAAACCTAACATTTTGCTAGTCCTCGAGCAAAACAACAAAATAAAATACAAGAAATAATTAAAATTAAACTAAGCCACTTTCGTAGGCATCACGATTACATTTAGCGTATGCAACAAGCCTTTAAACCTCTAGGTGTCCCTAGTGGACGGTTGTAGTCTCATGAGGGTTTACAGCAAAGATACCCACAAACATTTTACAAAAGTAAAAAGGTAGTGAAACTAATGCACACAAAAGCAAAAAGACAAGCGAAAAGAGAATAAAGATGTTAGTACTAATCAGGTGAAACTTATACTCAAAGTTATTAGTTGTTTTATTTCATTCTAAATTACCGAATAAGTAAATTCTCCGATTATTTTTACCATTCTTCATATACACAGCCAACAAAATATTAAACAACTCATTTTAGCCCACAACAGTCATAAGTGCAGTTGATAAGAGAGTAATTTTTTTGTCCTAAAGTTCTATCAGATTTCACACCTTTTTTTTTGCAGCAATGGAATAATTTTTCTGATTTTTCTGATTTTTTTCTTTGATTTTTTTCTATTTTTATTTATATACAATATCTTCCATCTATGTAACGAGTGTTAGGTCAGTGGCTCCCAAACCAGTTGGCTTTAGGGCACCATGTGTTAAGACACCCCTACGGACTTAATTACTCAGACTTCAGATATATATATTTTTGCAGCATCTTTGATCCATGTAGCGAGCTTTGGGCCAGTGACTCCCAAACCAGTTGGTTTTAGGACACTAGGTGTTAAAACACCCTTACAGACTTAATAACTCGGATCTTAGATTTTTTTTTTTACTCCATTGCTTTTTGAGATGCTTCCTCCAATTTAACTAGAGCACTGAATATTACAAACTTTTCAATTACAGTTCATGTCCGTATGTTTCTATGTATGTGATAATATCTGCTAACTGAACATATGAAGATCCATTTTAGTCCGTTTTATGGAGAATTTACAAATTAAATAATTTAAAAGGAAATAAACAAAAATTAACTGATTTCGAAAATAGGCTTGAGATACGTCTCAGGAGTGGAAACTCCTTACTCAGCCATCTCTTACCAATTTCACCCTTTTAGTCAAAATAAAAACACAAAAACAAAAAAACACAAATTTTTTTTGTAATTTTTGAAAATTTTTCAATTTTTTTTGTTTTTTTGGAAAAATTTTGGACTAAAAATAACACACAAACTAAAAACAATGTACTGATCAACTAATTCCCTCCCCCAAACCTAAATGAGACATTGTCCCCAATGTCTTAAACAGTAGAAGAAGAGTTTAGAAGATAATACATGGTTAGCTGAAATTCTACAAGAAATTAAAGGTTAAGATCCAGATTAATCCTACGCCTCTTACCACGATCGTCCTCAGACCAATTTATCTTTGAAATGATAGGGTCAACTCGTGGTTCATAGGCTATGAGTTGGTCTATTAGATCCGGAGCAGTTCTGGCAGTAAAGAGGAGTTCTTTCAAAGGTTTTCGACATGAACCCATTTCTCCGAGCATCATCAAGAAACACACAAAGAAAATCATAAAATCCATCAACGTTGAGCAGTCCCAATTGGTTTCTGGTGTATGTTCAGGTTCGCCCAAGATATTACTATAAATTTCCTCCATGTACCCAAGCCACCTGGCAAAGCAATAAAAGCATCAGCACGGTTAATCATTTCCACTAGTCGTTCAGACATACCTGGCACGATCAGTTCCTTTCCGTTTGATGGTTCAATAAGATTTGCTTCTGCCAAGGGTTTTGGAATGATTCCCAAAACGTGACTGCCTTCTTCCTGTACGGCCTTTGAAACGATCCCCATTAGTCCAAGATTTCCTCCGCCATATATTAAGTGCATATTCCTTGCAGCTAAGATTCGACCCAATTCATGTGCTGCTTCTACGTATTGTGGTTTAGTACCAACACTACTACCGCAAACACACAGATGTTCTCATTGATCTTCTTGAAGTGGCTTCCATTTTTTTATGTATTTCTTTCTCAACCCTGGATGCCTTCAAAAGTGCAATGACGGACTGAATTTATAGTACCTGAAAAGGGTGAGTAAAAATAGCACAAGTATCTTCCAGAGGACGATTAGTAGCGAAATAATATCGTGATAGTAAAAAGGTCTGGATCCTGTCGGAGAAAATAAAAGAAAACAAAACAAATTACAATTATTAGGAAAAGACAAAGAGATATAATATTCACAAGAAAAGTAACAGCTTGATTGACGTCTATGCGTCAGGACAAGCTTCCCATCCAATTTTCTTATAAATTGGCAAACAGGGTCTTTTTGAGTCAGATTCCCGAGACTTAACAGTTGTCTTTCTTTTTGAAATTGTGTATGTAATTTGCGAAAGGCTATGTGAACATATCCACTGGGATGCGTCTCAAGAGTCGAAGATATATCATCTAAAGACTCCTTACTCAAGCCATCCCTAATGAATTTAATTTTGTCTTCGCGATTATCAGACACCATTCCTAAAGAACGACAACGAGTATTGCAATTCCAGCGTGCACATTTATAACAAACACCCATTTGCTTAGCTCTACGTTTCTTTGCATAGGTGCTTCTTCCAAAACCAGGCAGATGTGAAATAAAAGAGTCAGAAGACTCACCTGCCAATCAGACCCGTGCTTCAATAATCCAACGAATGTCAGTAGGAATACCTTTGATCATCAATAATCTCATCCGTTCCAAGCGAGCTTTGTATACTTTCATCAGAGATTTTTGAGGGAGAGAAGGAAATTGCTTGTGAAGATTTGCGAGAGCTTCTTCCATCTTGAAATGACTTAATCTGCAAAAACTAAACACACAAAATAAAACACACCAGATCACAATATATACAAAAATTGCATGGGTTGCCTCCCTGCTAGCGCTAAGTTTAAAGTCGTCAGCCAGACTTGACTTCTCGAATGTTAAGCTGGATCTGAAAGTGTAACACTTTCTTTTTGTCGCTCAAATGATTCTCCCCAGTAGTGCTTGACACGCTTGTTTTTAACCTTGAAAGTTTTGTTAGAGTCAGGATCATGTATCTCAACGGCTCTATCTGGTAAAACTTTGGTGATCACAAATGGACCTGACCACCATGATTTTGGTTTCCATGGGAAGAATTTCACCCTTGATTTGTTTAACAATACCTTCTGCCCTAGTTCCAGTTGTATGCGCACTAACTTTTCATCATGTATTTTCTTGCCCTTTTCTTTGTACAATTTGGCATCCTCAAAAGGCTGATTGTGAAATTCCTCCAATTCGTTGAGCTGGTGGAACTTTTTCTCTTCTGTTGCTTGTAGAGCAAGAATTGGCTCTTTCAGTGCAAAGATGATTTATCTTTAGGCTCCACAGCAATTGACATGTTTTAAGTTTGTCAGTAGAACTTTGCATTGCATTGGAGTTCTGAATGGTACTGTGTATCACATCAAGTTTGAAACATTCCTCATTCTTTTCATCATCTGGGAAATTCATGGCCTTGAAAACATTGAATGTTACTTCTTGGTCTGTACCCTCATGGTTAATTCTCCTTTTGTACATCAATAATGGTTCGACCTGTAGCCAAGAATGGTCTCCCGAGGATGATTGGCACGTCTGCGTCTTCCTCCATATCAAGGACAATAAAATATGCTGGGAAAATGAATTTGTCAACCTTGACCAGCACATCTTCACTCACCTCTCTCGGAAATACGAGTGTTCTATCAGCAAGTTGTAGTGAGACTAAGTTGGCATTGTTTCTCCAATCTGTAATTTCCTGAAAATAGAAAAAGACATCAAGTTAACACTAGCACCTAAATCACACAGAGCCTTACCGAAGTCATGTTCTCCTATGGTGCAAGGAACAGTGAAACTGCCATGACCTTTCAACTTTGGGGGAAGTTTCCTCTGAATGATAGCGCTGCATTCTTCTGATAATGCTACTGTCTCGTAATCTCCCAATCTCCGCTTTCGTGTAAGAATGTCTTTCATGAATTTGGCATAGCTGGGCATTTGTTCCAACGCTTCTGCAAATGGAATGTTGATATGAAGTTTTTTAAAGATCTCCAGGAACCGAGAAAACTGCTTGTCCAATTTGTTCTTCTGAAGACGTTGAGGAAAATGTGGAGGTTGAATGATTTGTTCTTTTCCATGCTTCTTTTTCCTCCATCTGTTGCTTTGTTTCTTTTGGAACTTCCTCAGCAGCTGTTTTGGCTCCAACATCTTTGTTGATTTCAGTACCGCTTTTTAACATGATGGCATGACATTGTCCTTCCCCATGTTTTTGGATTTGGCTCTGTGTTGCTAGGAAGGGTACCTGGCGGTCTGTAACTCTGAGCATTTGCCAGTTGTCCAATTTGATTCTCCAGTGCTTTAATAGAAGCAGATTGACCTTGAATTAATGCTGTTTGGGATTGAAACATAGCATCATATCTTGCTGCTTGAGATTGAAATATAATATCATATCTTGCTGCTTGAGATTCGTGTTTTGCTTCTATCTTTTTCAAGTGGGTCAACACTTCTGTTATTCCTGGTTCATTTGCCTGCTCCTTTTTTTTTCTTTTGTTGGAATCCAGGTGGTGGATATCTGCTGTTGGCTGAATTGTTGCTCCATGATAAATTATAATGATTCCTCCACCCTGGGTTGTAGGTGTTGGAATATGGATTGTTCCCCTGTCTGTTGAAATTGTTGACAAAATTCACCGTTTCTTCAAGTTGGTTCGACTCTGGTGCTCTCCATATGGTGAACTTGTGGATCCAGTGGTAAGAGTCTCCATGAATTTGCATATCTGATCTAGCTTGGCGTTGACTGCTGTATTGGCTCCACTTTCATAAATTCATGCAATTCTTTGGATCATGCTCCTTTCTGTTGGCCACAAGGAATTGCTGTTGGCCATTTCTTCGATTAGGTCCCAGGCTTGATCTTCTCCTTTTGCCATCAAGGCTCCTCCAGCAGCAGCATCAATTGTGGTTCTCATTATTCCAGAAAGCCCATTATAGAATGTTGGACTTGAAGCCATTTTGGAATCTCATGGTGATGACATGTCCGGAGTAAATCTTTATACCTTTCCCAAGATTCACAGAGGGATTCTGAATCTTGTTGTACAAAGGATGTGATGTCATTCCTCAGCTTTCCGGTTCTGGCTGGTGGAAAGTACTTTGCAAGAAATTTGGTGGCTAAAGTGTTCCAAGTTGTGATAGAACCTGCTGGTAGTGCATGTAGCCAAGCTTTAGCTCTGTCTTTCAGGGAATATGGAAAAACTCACAGTCTCATTGCTTCTTCTGCTGCTCTGTTGTAGTTGAAAGTACCGCAAACTTCCAGGAAGTTACTGATATGGGCATTAGGATCTTCAGTTGCATTCCCCCGAACTGAACTAACTGCTGAATCATCTGAATGCATGTTTTGATGTCACACGCATTGCTGGTAATGGAGGAAGTACAATACAGGAAATGAGTCTGTCAACCACCAGAATGGTTCTGTCTCGAATGGGAATTGGTGGTGCAACTCCAACGGTTCAGGTTCCATGTTAATGATTGCTTCTTGGCCTTCTCGCCTTTCCCTTCTCAACTGTCTGATGGTTCTTTCAATTTCTAGGTCAAGCGGTCGGAGTTCAAAGCTTCTGGTTCGTCTCATGTACTTTCTGAGAACCTGAAACACAAGAAAATAAAAACAATAAGTGAAAAGAAATTAGATACAAGAATCGTATCTAACCCTAAACTAATATTAAAAGATAAATAAGTCCCCGGCAACGGCGCCAAAAACTTGACCGGCGTAAACACACACGTATAACGCAAGCCACGTATCGTTCAAGTAGTATAAAAATATCGAAATATCGATCCCACGAGGACTTAATATCTAATCTATTAATTTTATGAGGTCAAATGATTACTAGTATCTAACAGGTTGTTTGATTGATTTGAAATGGTGACGAATCTAAATTTAAAAACAAGTAAATAAAATTGTTCGAAAGTAGGTTTTAAGAAAATTCAATATTAAAAACTATCTAGGGTTGTGATTTCATCCAATATCATTTTAAAGATGAAGTGGTTATCTTAAAGTTGGGTAATATATTGATTTATTAACCTGGAACACTAAATTATGTGTAAGCCTCTGTCGATGGTCAGACACAAATACCCAGTTTAACCCAATTGAACCATATGTCTATGTCAACCAATTATCTGGATTCATTAAGTTTAAGTTCCAATTATGGCTAACCCCCCCGCCCAAGGGTATATGTCTATCCTGTAAGGAAATCTATTAAAGGGTTATCTATTCTCAAGGAAGATCGTGGACTATTGAGTCTAAGGTCTTAAACTAAAAATCCATATGTCTAGTTCATTTTAAGTTTCCCAGTTCAATTTTATTAATGGCCATTTAATGAAAAATCATTAAGATTAAGACTCAATAAATAAATCTTTATATTACCCAAGCTATAATCTAACCCCTTATAAACCGGTGATATTGGATTTCATCACAACCCCAGATAACTGGCTTAGTTACGACACATATTTACGGGTAGTAAGAAAAACTTAAATAAAATAAAAGACAATAAAGTAAAATACTGAAAATTAAATACTGAAAATTAAATACTGAAAAGTAAATGTTGAAAGTAAATGCTGAAATTAAATACTGAAAATTAAATGCTGAAAAGTAAATTACTGAAAAGTAAATTGCTGAAAGTAAATTGCTGAAAAGTAAATTGCTGAAAAGTAATTGCTGAAAGTAAATTGCTGAAAGTAAATTACTGAAAAGTAAAAACTGATAATTAAAGAAAGAAAAGTACTGTGCGTAAAAGTAAATTGCGGAAAGCAAAAACTGAAAAGTAAAGAAAAGAAAGTGCGAAAGCGGAAATTAATTACTAAAAGCTATAATAAACAAACAAGAATACAATCTTCTTAGTATTCTTAAGGAATTCCTTAGAAAGTATGAATTTTACAAATGAAATGGTTTGGTATTTATAGGCAAAATTTTGCCTCCATCAAATCATCCACCAAATCAATTATTAATTGCTCCACTAATTGCTCCACCAAATCCATTATCAATTGCTCCACTAATCTCTTATCATGTTTGGTGATTATTTGATAATTTTTTTATTATTTATTTATTGATTTATTTTTTGCTTTGAAAATGATTGAAAGTGACTTTAATAATTACCACAAACACTTCTGGATGGTTCATCAATTTCGGGCATGAAATCGTCAGAATTCGAAATTATTTTATCTTTCAAAGTTGTAGATCTTTGAGTCTTCTTTAATTTGGAACTTGAATCAGCTCAATCCGATATCGGAGTAAAAAGTTATGCCCAAACTACGACAGATGCGCAAAACTGAAATTTCCAAAACTGCACTTCGTCAAAAAGTCCTTTCAAGTTTCCAATCTCCAAAATTAAAATATCAAGTCCAATTTTTGCCCTTATTTGACCCACATTTCGTCCTAAATGATTTCATTGTGTCCCAATATTTTTTTATCTGCAAAATAAACTAAAACACATCAAAACGTTCATCAAACCCGAGAAACTAAACAAAATATTAAGTAAAAAGGGGCGGTAAATATTGATATATTTTCCGCTCATCATATACCCAAATATATGAGAACTATGCCGTTATGCTCCCAACTCGCACAACAAGTGTAATACTAGTCTATTCCGCATTATCGATGTCCAATCTTGATAATACTACGACTAGGGATATTTAATGATTAAACCTTCGTGGATTGATACTGTTCTCATATCATCTCAATCCGGAACTAATCATATGGACCTTTCATCATTTATACATCTTGGTAATCTAATTACAAATGATAAATGGGGCAATTTCCTTTGTTACATAGTTAATTTGTACAAAACACCATGATCTGTACAAATAGTGATGCTATGAGCCATAACTGTCCAACATCTTTAACTTTGAAAATCATTGTATCTCTTATTATATCCATGCCATATTTTCATATATAAACATATACATTTACATATTAAACACTTCCAATTTATATATGCTAGATAAAACTAACTAGACACATATTTGGCCTTATGACCTATTGCAGGACATTCAACTTTATGACCCATGACATGCACAACATCTAAGACTGTAACTGGTCTCCATCTTCTTTGAACCTAAGATTCTGGAAACTAAAGTATTCATGGTTGGAACTGAAACTACGTCACCAAAAAACTGTGGGGGTTAGATCTTTTGAAAGACCTAGTGAGTGAATGCTAAAGTGAAACAATAAAATAATGTTTTAACTTGAAATAAATTTAATCAGTAAAAAAAAAACATCTTATATTCATAATTACGGTAAACTGAAATACATAGAAAGTCATGAAAATGTGTTTACAAATTCAGGTGCCATGGAAACATCTCACTAGTGTCGTGGCGTGGGGCGGGACCTAGCACCGCGTAGGGAGGAGAAGTTGAATACTGTATCTACCGTTGGGCTTCATGGGGGTGATCAGTGCCTCATGGTGCAAACTGAGCGGACCCGGACATTGAAGTTGAGGGGATGACAAGAACTAGAGATTTGAAAATCATTTTTCTAATATTTTATAAATCTAACTAAATTCAATCTAAATTATGTAATATAAAGTGAAACATGTTCAAACTGTCATGTTATAAATTGTTCGCAATAGGAAACTGTAAGTCAAAATAATAAATCAAGGTATGTACTAAAAATTTAAAATAAGCCATATAACATGTAAAGTAAGTCTTGAAAGCACATTCTAAAATTTATCGTAAATTCATATGAAACCATAAATAAAAAGCAAATACTACTCTGAAAACAAAAAACAAAGTAGCATTCACTCACAATACATTCCTATGGCTTGAAAACTTGCTGAAAAGGTCCTTATATTTTAGGCTGAGACGTGAAGTTAGTTGAAGTTTCCTGTGTCACGACCCCCTCCCTAGAGCGGGCCCAACCCTAGAAAGAGGTTCGAAGACTTCTTTAGCTCGAGAGCATTCTATATGCCAGACAACCAATCAAATGCACACAAATATTACATCACTTATTACAAATCCAAACAGTATACACAACTGTTGTGGTTTTACAACACAATACAAGAAAATAAATACAAAAGATGACACTAATGTCTGGTCCAACCCAAAGTACAACTGTGGCACGTGGAACAACTCTGGTACTGCTACTACTGCGCGGGCGGATCACCTGAAATGTTAGGGGAAAGGGGGGTGAGCTTATAAAGCTCAGTAAGTAAACACTCATTCTCTCAACAAGACCTCACCAACCAAATAAGATTATATAATGAATATATATATAATATAATATATGAAAATAGCATATATTATAATATCATCTCACACAATCATCCCACAACAATTACCAACATCCATCAACCATGGCTACTACTCCGGGTCTAGTATAACAGAGGTCTGTAATGT
>SKCR01052602.1:0-17992 GCA_019454045.1 Zanthoxylum bungeanum | reverse complement strand
AGGAACAGTATCATCACGATCTTCATCGAGTTCTACTTTCCTCCCACTTACCACTGCATTTAGGAATTCCTTCTCAAGGAAAACCGCATGTAGAGCAACAAATACTTTGTTCTCTTGTGGGTAATAGAAGTAATATCCTTTGGTTTCCCTAGGATATCCAACGAAAAGGCATTTATCAGATTTGGGTTCAAGTTTGGTACCTTCCAAACGTTTAACATATGCCCAGCATCCCCAAATCTTCAGGAAAGAGAAACCTGGTTTCCTTCCTGTCCATATTTCATATGGAGTCTGTTCAACAGACTTCGACGGTACCTTATTCAAATAAGTATAGCACTGTTAATGCGTATCCCCAGAAGGATATTGGTAGCTCAGTGCGACTCATCTTGACCTCACCATGTCCAACAAGGTGCGGTTTCTCCGTTCGGACACACGTTTAATTGCGGTGTTCCAGGAGGAGTCCACTGTGAAAGAGTACCATATTCTTTCAAGTAATCTTGAAACTCACAACTTAAGTATTCCCCACCACGGTCTGACCGTAATGTCTTAATACTCTTCCCTGTTTGTTTCTCCACTTCGTGTCGAAACTCTTTGAATTTCTCAAAAGTTTCCGACTTGTGTCTCATAAGATACACATAACCGAAACGAGATGCATCATCTGTAAAGGTTACGAAGTAGTGAAATCCACCTCTAGCCTGGCTAGACATGGGCCCGCATACGTCAGTATGAACGAGAGCTAACAGTTCTGTGGCACGTTCACCTTTACCGCTAAAAGGTGGTGATTTAGGCATTTTGCCTAAAAGACAAGATTCGCAGACGTCATATGAATTGGGATCAAATTCGTCCAAGTACCCACTCTTTGAAAGTGTGGATATGCGAGTCTTGTTGATGTGTCCCAGACGACAATGCCACATATAAGATTCATCTTTTAGATTACTCCTTTTGAGCCTTTGTTTGTCATTTTAGGAGATTCATTATATTCAAAATATAAAGACCGTTATTTGCAACAACTGTGCAAATTTCTGCATCATTCAGATATAAATAACACCCTGTGTTCCTGAATACAAAAGTGTAACCTTGCTGGGTTAACAAAGATACAGATATTATATTCCTAGTTAAACTAGGCACATAATAACAGTTTAAAAGTTTAAGTTCATGCCCTGAGGGCAGTACTAAAACAAAAGTCCCTACGGCCAAAACAGCAACTGGTGTTCCGTTTCCGACCCGTAGATCCATCTCCCCTGATGCCAGCACCCTGCTATCATGCAGATCCTGCACATCAGTACAAAATATGAGCACCACAACCAGAATCAAAAATCCAATTTTTAAAACTAGAAGTATTCATATTTATCTCAATAACAAACATACCAGAGGCAATGGCCTTGCCAGCCTTGATATCCTCCCTCTGCACAATGCTCATTCGGCAGTCACGTTTCCAGTGACCCCTCTTGCCGCAGTTGAGGCAGATGTCGCGAGAGATTTGTCTTTGGCTTCCTAGAAGCCACTGTCAACTTGCCTTTGCCCTTCTTCTTGAAACTTTTCTTCCTCGCACCTCCAATTGCCTTGGGCCCGGCCCTTGGCGCATGAGAGGTCGAGCATAATGCGCCTCGCGCTTGCTCCCCTTTAGGAGTTCCTTTTCGGACTCCTTCAATACGGACAACAACTCTCCGAGAGTGTCGTCAGTATCCATCAACTTGTAGTTGATGATGATTTGTTTCAAGTATCGGGCAGCGATTGTAATATCATATCAATCGTCAACTCTGCCTCTAAGACAATGCCCATATGGCTAACTCATCAATGTCAGCGATCATTTGAGTCCCGTGGGCCTCAACTGATGCGCCGTCTGTCATCCGGGAGCGGAAGAGTTTCCTTACTAGCTCATACCTCTTCATCCGCTTGTTAGTGCGGTGAAGATCACGCAATCTTGCCATCATGTTATAGGGATCCAAGTCCCTATTTTGGCGTCTGAAATGCTGAGTCATTGCAGCTAGCATAATAGACTGAGCTTGGTCACAATCATCACTATGAGTTCTCCATAACTCTAGCTCCAGTGGCTCAGTGGGTTTAGGCGGGAGAGGCCTCTGAATAGTATACAGTACCCTCTCAGCCCCAAGCACAATCTTGAGGTTCATTTCCCAGTCGGCAAAGTTTGTCCCTTTGAAGACATTATCGCCAATGATTATGTCGCGGATATTACCTTTGCCAGTCATCTTGACAACTATAGTCCAACTATAAAGTCAACGATGTTATGGGTACAGTCAAACTGTTACATATAAAAATAACAATATATTAGTCCAACTAATTATTTAAAATATTGACGAAATAATATTGAAAGACGCATAAGGCTAAATATCTGAATGAAATTGCAAATTCAATAATAGCCTCCCACTATTTTCTTCAAGTCTCCAACCCTCTGTAGAGAACTCGGGAAATCGCATTTCCTAGTGGGCTAGGATCCCGTTAAATAACACACAACCTTGACTTTGGCCAACAAGTTGTATGATATTTAACTAGGTAGATCTCGAAGATCAATTGGATCCCATCCAATTCCTAGATCCGGTAGGTGGACATCCAAGTCCGAAACATATATATCTAATACATATGTCAATGCATCTAATACATTTTCCTAACCATTTCCTCTGAATCAACTAAGCCTTGGCTTGGCACAACAAACCTAATGATTCCAGTTAAGCGGGACCCATTGACAAGGAAAATTTCGTAATCAATGTCGATGGACAAGAAGTGATCTTGACTTTGGCCAACAAATCACAACTTGGACAGGACACCGATGTGTAACAAAATTCTCATGATTCAAACACATCCTTAATTGACAAAGGTCTTGACTTTGGCAACAAACCAATGCCAATTTCGGATCTTGAGAAAGAATCATTCAACGGAAGGAAAATCGCTTAATATGGTTTGAGGGATTTTTGCGTAATTGGCAACCAATTAATTTATCTTTGTTAGGTCTCATCGACATACATCCTTAAGCATGCTTCTAAAACATCATAAAGCGCGCGTAAAGTAAAATAATAGTGATATGCGGATGGATATATAAACAACTTGTTCCTAGAACAAATCACTCCCTTTCTCTCTCCCCGCTAGCACTATTCTACTACTACCCAATTACATAATACAATAAGAGAAACCTCATTTACATTGAGGGGAATTAGGTGAGAAGAGAATACAAAGAGATAAAGAGATAAGGCTGGACACGCAGGTCCAATTTATAAATTCCAAATTTACAATAATTTCTAAAATTACCCTTTCCCTTCTAATATCCATCCGATATACACTATTCATTCATCACATACATATATATTCAAACAAGACATGCTTTTACAACCAATCTAATCCAATTAATTAGTCTTTATTTAAGTGATCATCCAATGTTCAAACAACGGTTTGATTTTGCGCGAGTCCAACTCTATTAAGAATAAGTACATAAGGTACGAATTCGCGAATTATATCGAACTACTAATTAAATCTCATTTAATTCGTATTCAATACTAATTCATTTATTTAATTCCAAATTAAATGTTTACACTTTTAATGTGCTTTAAAGACTTAGATTCTAAATCTAATCTTATTGGGCCTCAAAGCCCAACTAACATCCAATGTTAAATTTAATTCAAGTCAAATGGACTTAGAATTGATTTATTAAGGCTTGGGCTTTGGTCAATGTGGGTCAAACCCATTACCAAGCCCAAATAAGGAATCACCCTTAAGTGCCAATAAAACCAATTTTAAGCCCATAAGGCCCAATTAAATTATTAAAGCCCATAATCAAATTTTAATATTCCAAACATTAAAGTCCAATTAATTAAAGTGTAATACCAAGATAATACATTAAATCAAATATTTCAAAAATACCCATTTAATTTATTAATCATGTATTTTGCAAAATAAATGTCCAACATTAATTTTAACAAAAAAAATCAACTCCATTTCATGTCCTTGTTAATTCGGCCAAGGTGAGTTTTTGTGTATCGATTTGTATTTCAATCCGATTGAATTACTAATCTACGTCCCGTATACGTTCTAAGTCATCCAATGATCTTATACACAAAAAAATATCAAACCACTCCAAGTAGTAATACATTCGGCCAAGGCATGGATTTGGGGAAAAATCATCCAATGCATTTTTCATGAAATTGATTCCATATAACATCATGTTATACACATGCAAGCATACTTATTAATCAAATTTCATAAGAACATGCTTATATCAATTTCATCATGCCATTCGGCCAAGGTGAATATATTGGGGAAAAATCATCCAATGCATTTTTCATAAAATTGATTCCATGTAATATCATTCTATATACATGCAAGCATACTTATTCATCAAATTTCACAAGAACATGCTTCAATCAATTTATCACACCCATTCGGCCAAGGTAGAAATATTGGGGAAAAATCATCCAATGCATTTTTCATAAAATTGATTTCATATAATGTCATTTAACATACATATAAGCATACTCATTCATCAAATTTCACAAGAACATGCTTCAATCAATTTAACCCAAATTTTAACCTAAAGTATTTCATGCTTAAACCTAGCTCAATGATACCATTGTTGGTTTCTATTATATAGGTCCCAAACAAAGATTAAGCATGTGAAATACTATAAAGAATATATATTTAAACATGAAGTATGGCGGAATCATACTTACAATGCCTTGTGATGAAGTAGAAGATCAAATGGTAGAAGCTCCAAGTGGTGGAGGATTCGGCCAAGAGGAGGAAGAAGACTACAAGCTCCAAGCTTTGTGTATTCCTTGCTCTTTGATGGTTTCCCTATCACCTCTTTTGATCCCTTGCTTGTGCTAGCAAAAATGGAGAATGGATGATCAAATCTTCCTTTGCTCTTCAAGGAGAGTTTCGGCAAGAGTTTTTGTGAGAGAAGAGAGAGATGATGAAGATTGTAAGATTTGTTTATTTTACCAAAAATCAATTTATATTTATGTTATAATTTATTAAATTAATAATAAATCTATGACATAAACCATGCAATGGCTTAGAGTGTCAAACACTCAAACTCCATGCAAAGCCTTTGAGTGAAATGCACACTATCACCATGCAATGCCTTAGAGTGTTTTGTACACTATTAACATGCAATGCCATACCAAATTAATCGTTCTCTCTCTCTAAATAAGGCACTTTATCCGAGATAAAGTTTCTCCGCAATTAATCCAAGATTAATTAAGTTCGAATCAAATATCATAGGTGAATCTTCAGGAAGCGACCCAAGAGATCTCCGGATATTTTGGCAGTAAATCCGGTCGTCGGATAATCCGAACACGTACGTACCTCGTACTACGTCTATACCGATTCACAAGACAAGGTTGGCTTCTAGCAAAGCGCCATGCCTACCCAATTCTCCAGAAATATTCTTATAGGAATATAAGATCTGTATCAGGCGTAGTATACCGTAGTATTGCGTACATCGATCCAGTATCGGATGGTCACATGCTAGGCCTGGGGCTGGAGATGTGTCTGCCCCGTACGAAACATATATCGGACATCAAGCAACTAGTCTCTTTAAATCGGACAATCCTGACCTTGTCATATTGTCCCGACGGTTGCAACCTTTTATAGAGTACTAGTTCTGTGCCCTGCGTGATCATCACCCCATATGTCTGAAGCGATACTTCCATCTTGACATTACATCCAGTACACTACGATTCTCGATAAACCCAGAAGAGGTGTACACAGAACCGGTTAAGGTCCCCAACACCAAAACTAAAGTTTACCGATTGTCGCAAGTACTAGCGATGTAAGTCTCAGGTTAAGACCATATACACCTACCCTGATGCGGCCTCCCATAGACACGCAGACATACTACCAATGGGATTCCGCGGGGTCTATCCAGAGCGAAGCTGTTTTCCGTACCATCGGTAAAACACAACCTCCTATCGCACTTGCATAAGTATCCAATACTTAAATATATGAGAACTATGCCGTCATGCCCTCACAACGTGCACAAGCGCAATACTAGTCTATTCCGCATTATCGATGTCCAGTCTCGATAATACTACGACTAGGGATATTAATGATTAAACCTTTGGGGACTGATACTGTCTCATATCATTCTCAGTCCAGGTACTAATCATATGGACTTTCGCCATTTATAAGTCAAAGTAAATAATATTACAAAACGGCAAAAGGCAATTTCATTATCACATAGTAATTTTGTACAATAATACAATATCATTTACAAACAGTGACGCTATGGGACATAATGTCTAACAGTGTGTATAGTCTTAACCTGAGACTTACATCGCTAATACTTACAATAATCGATAGACTTTGGTCTTGGTGGTACAGGGCTTTAACCGGTTCTGCGTACGCCACTTCTGGGTTTATCAGAGAGTCGTAGTGTATTGGGTGTGATGTCAAGACGGAAGTATCACTTCAGTCATATTGGAGATGATGTCACGCAGGATACGGTACTAGTGCTCTTGAGTGTTGCGCAACCAATCGGGATATTGTGACCAGGTCATGAATATCCAATTATAGAGACTATGTTACCAGACATTCGATATGTGCTTCGGACGGGGTAGACACTTATCCAGCCTCAGCCCTAGCACGTGACTATCCGATATTGGGCCGATATGCACAATACAATCGTATACTACGCTTGATACAGATCTTTAATATTCTTAAATGGATATGTCCGGAGAATTGGGTAGACTTGGTGCTTTGCTAGGAGTCGACCTTGTCTCGTAAATCGGTAAAACGTAGTACTTGGTACGTACGTGATTCGGATACTCCGACGATCGTATTTACTGCCAACTTATCCGGGGATCTCATGGGTCGCTTCCCGATAATCCACCGATGACGCATAACTCGCACTCTTGAATAATCTGGGATTATATAGAAGAGAGAGAAAATTAATCTAGGATTAATTACGGAGATATTTTATCTAGGATAAAATATCTTCTAGAGAGAGATAACGATTAATTTGGAATTAATCGGTAAATTAATATATTCGATATATTAAATGAAATTAGATTTCGACGCGGAATTAAAATTAGATTTTAATTCGGGCGAATGAATTAATTTAGAATTAATTCGTTAGCGACGTGAATAGTGAATTCGCTAGGCGCAATCATTTAATTACGACGCAACGGAAAAAATCGTTAATTTGGAATTAACGAACCCGAGCCCGAGTGTGATTGCGAGCGCATTCGTATTTCGAATTCGAGTACGGCATCGCAAGTCACATCAAGCGTCAAATCATTAGTCGCATCAAGCGTCAAATCATTAGTCGCATCAAGCGTCAAATCACTTGTCACTTTGAGTGATGTGACTTGACAACATGTCGCTTTATTAAAGTGACTTGATGTGAATAGTGATGGACTTGACATAAAGTGTAAAAGCATTTTGGACGTAAAAGCTTTAAGTTTTGGCTCCAAATTTCATTTGATAAATTGGATTTAATTAAATGAAATTGATTATTTATTTTTGGAAAATATATAATCAAAAGTTTTACACATTTTTCATTAAGTCAAAAAAAACACAATTCTCTCTCTCACGCCAAAACAGTGGCTTTGCTCACTGGTTTTGAACTTCATTTGGGCGTGAATATTAGGGAAGCATGAGTGAGTTTTCATGGTGAAAATTCAAGTGCTAGCACACTTACGAGTCTTGCGAAGGTGGTAGGGAGGTTCGACCATGAGCCGGGATCCGTCCGATGAGGCTTGGAGCTCCGTTTCGTCACTCAAAATTCTGGCTTTGGAGGCAGTGAACTGCTGGTTTTGGCGCCCTTGGCAGTGAGCATTTTGGGCTTCATTCGTCTTCAAATCGACTCAACCGATCGATGTGAGTATTCCGCTACCTCCGTTGATGTGTTCACACATTGTTTTCATGTCTTGTTTGATCTTGGGACCTAGATAATAACCAACAGATCCCACCAAATCATAGCATAATCGGTAAACTCAATTGCTGCCAGATTGATTTTATTCTCGTCTGAGTAGTGAGGACGGTTGAAAATCAATTTTATTTTCTTTTCCCATTCTAAATAAGCTTCAGGATCATTCTTGCCATGGAATGTTGGTATCATGATCTTGATGCTACCTAGATCACCATCTACATCTCCTCGTCTACCATATCATCTCCTATCATAATCCCCTCTTCTGGCATCAAATGCACCTCTATCATCAAACCGTCTATCCCTCCTATCATTCCTCCTATCAAACCTCATATTAGGCCTCCTATCATACCCAATGTCAAATCTCTCCTCAACATCATCAAGACCATCAGATTCATCAAACTCATTTTCAGCTTCCTCTCAATCTGGCGGTACATATTGTGGTGGTACACGGCGAGGTGGCATATTATGAGGTGGTTGTACATTCTGAGGTGGTGGTATATGCTGGGTTGGTGGTGCTCTGGGACCGCTACCAGTTTGAATACTCTATACACTCTTGGAAAATCTCTCTAAAGAAGTATTCATGTTCTCCATCATATCTGTAAATTTCCTATCCAAAGTCTCAAGCTTTTCATCAATGGTTAGACCTGCCATCTCACACTAAACAAACAGATTAGAAATAACAAGAAAGTAAAACAAATATGTAAATCCTCACAATCTCACGTGTTTACACTCGAATGATATCACTTCACTCGTGTTTGCACTCTATTGGCTTTTACCCAATATTGTAGTCACAATCACTGCCTTTTACCACTCTTGAGTTATTCCTCAATTCAAATGTGAATCACACTCAATCAAAGAGTACAAAGCCAAGTGTAGTCCTCAAGCTAGCATGAAACACAACGAACCCAATAATATATATATAGGGCAGGCGGAAACAAAATGTGAACAGGAATAGCAATGACGAAGACTCAATCAATAATACTTAAGGTAGAGTAATTAGAATAAAGAAGTAAACAATTAGCACAATGGAAAAAAAATAAGCATGTAAATTCACGGTCATATGTAATTTTGGGAGAAAATTTGGCACCTCTATAGAAATTTTGATGGAATACCCTCCACGAGCACCTAAATGATAATATAGAACAAACCAAATTCAACCAAAAAATTTCAATTTTCTTACTCCTTTTTTTTTTGCTCAAGTGATCACTATCACTCAAGTCTTTTTTTTTTATAACGTCAGATGCTGATACTGTGGTTATGATTTCAGAGGCTGATTTGGGTTCTTATTTCAGAGGCTGAGTTAGGTTTTGATTTCAGAGGCTGGTTTTCATGGTTTGATTTCAGAGTCTGATCAGGGTCTGATTTCAGGGTCTGAATTCAGAGGCTAAGTTTCAGGGTCTGATTTCAGAGGCTAAGTTTTTCTGGGTCTGATTTCAGAGTCTGATTTCAAGGTCTGAATTCAGAGGCTAAGTTCAGGGTCTGATTTCAGAGGCTAAGTTTTTCAGGTTCTGATTTCAGAGGTTGATTTCAAAGGTTAAGTTTCAGGGTCTGATTTCAGAGGTTAGGTTTCAGGGTCTGATTTCACACTTCACTAGGGTTTTAGAAACAAATCACACAGCCGCCAAAGAACATGCTTATTTCTTTAACATATGCTAAAGAACAGAATGTATATGACGAACTATATGAAGAACACAACAAAACCCAGATCCAGAAATACACAAAGATTACGGACTGATATGAAGAACAACAACAAAAACCTAGAACTATATGTAGAACACAACAAAACCATAACCAGAAATAAACAAAAGGAAAAAAGAAACAAGATCCAACAAGAACTGAAACGAAAATAACAAAGAACGAAAATAAAAATAGAATCAAACAAAAAGTAAAGATAGGAAAATCAAACCTTGGAACCCTGAGCTCTAGATACCAAATGACAAGAAACCCACTTGGATTCGTTACCCAAGCAAACCCCAAGCAACGGACAGAACCCCAAGAACCGCGAATTTGATTTTATATGAACAAAACCCTTCCAAGGCCACAAAGAAGACCCACAAAGAACTTTCCCTTGAGAACCTTTAAGATAAATCCTTGTAGTGTTTTGCTAGCAATAGAGACGCCACTAAGTTTGCCAAACTTAGATAAGTCGATTCAAACTTGAAAAGGGGAATCCCTCCCTTACAAGAATTCGACCATAGCCAAAGCTTTAAGCTTTTGAGTTTTACAAAATATTTTTATTGTCCTCAAAATGAAAAAGAAAGAAAGCTTAAATAGTGTTACAAAGAGAAACCCTAAAGGCATAAAGACAACAATGCCCCTAAAGGATAAATTATGAAAATACCAAAGTCTTCAAAGGCCTGTGAAGCTTCATTCCAAACTAATTTGGGCCAAGTGAAGTGGCTTTGGCCCTCTCTATTGAAGCCCACATGCATCTCTATTTGTTTGTAACAATCAGCCATAAAACTCTGAACTAATCACGTCATTGCTTCTCTGAGTCTTTTGGTCCCCTGACTCGTAATTGGCCCTTCTAGTACTTGTAACGGGTCTGTTACTTTGTTCTCGGCCTAGATCATGTCACTCATGCTCTCTTAAACTCCTACTATACTCTCACTATTATTCTTTCTTTCTAAGTTTTACTATGTTATTTGACTTTCCTCTTTATCTCAGTTTCTTGAATCTCTTAAGTCCTCACTTCCTTGGAAACTCCATATTTTAACACATGTTATGGCATCGCTACCAATTCTTTGGTTTGGGTACCATAACTTTACTAATTCTATATTAGTTGGGTGTCTAACTATGAGAAACTTTGTATAAGCCGAGTATCTTACTTCTACGTTGCTATATGTTACTTACTTTGATTCTTTACTTTTTTTAACCTTTACTTTCATGGGAGCTATCCATTCTGCTGTTCGACTATCTTACTATCTTATAATTTGCCCATCATGTTCCACTCCCTTCTTTACTTATTCAAATCCTTGATGAGTTCTAAATTGAGAGGTATACATGTAATTCCCACTTCTGGTTGGGTGTCTATATACTTACTAGAGTAAAGGTTACTGGAAGATAGAATTTTTATTCGCTTTGTCGGGACCTGAATCGATTACTTCATGTCTTATGGTTCCATAACTTTTATTATCCATTATGTGGTCTCCACCTACATTATTGTCCTTATGCTACGTTACTTGTATCACCATAAGTACTGAATTCCCTTATCACTTCTTATTCCATTCTTACTATTTTCATATTCCATCTATGTTGGAAAATTATGACCCATAGCGTCACTATTTGTAAAAGACATTGTAGTTTTTGTACAAATTAACTATGTGACAATGGGAATTGCATTTTAACATTTTTTAATTTGATTACTTAAATATATAAATGATAAAAGTCCTTATGATTAGTTCCGGATTATTAGATATGAGACAATATCAATCCATAAAGGTTTAATCATTAAATATCCCTAGTCGTAGTATTATCGAGACTGGACATCGATAATACGGAATAGACAAGTATTACACTTGTGCGTGTTATGGAAGCGTAACAGCATAGTTCTCATATATTTAAGTATTGGATACTTATGCAAGTGTGATAGGAGGTTGTGTTTACCGATGGTACGGAAACAGCTTCGCTCTGGATAGACCCCGCGAAATCCCATTGGTAGTATGACTATGTGTCTATGGGAATCCGCATCAGGGTAGGTGTATTTGGTCTTAACCTGAGACTTGCATCGCTAGTACTTGCGACAATCAATACGCTTTGGTTTTGGTCGTCCAGGACTTTAACTGGTTCTGTGTACGTCTCTTCTGGGTTTATTGAGAATCGTAGTGTATTGGGTGTGATGTACATGGTCATGATTTTCCGATTAAAGAGACTAGTTGATTGTCATATGATATATGCTTCGTACGGGGCAGACACTATTCCAGCACCAGGCCTTGCATGTGACATCCAATACTGGATCGCAATACGCAATACTACGTATACTACGCCTGACATAGATTATATATTCCTTTAAGGATATTTCTGGAGAATTAGGTAGGCACGGTGCTTTGCTAGAAGCCAACCATGTCTCGTAAATCGGTAAAAACATGGTACGAGGTACGCACGTGTTCGGATAGTCCGACGACCGGATTTACTGCAAACATATCCAGGGCTATCATGGGTCGCTTCCCGAAGATTCACCGATGACGTATGATTCGAACATAATTAATCTAGGATTAATTGCGAAGAGATTTCATCTGGGATAAAATACTATTTCAATAGAGAGAACGATTAATTTGGAATTAATCGATAAAATAATATATTTGATATATTAAATGAAATTAGATTTCATAACGGAATTAAAATTAGATTTTAATTCGGGCGAACGAATTAATTTAGAATTAATTCACGAACGACTTTAACGGTAATTTTGCTAGGCATAATTATTTAATTAAATTTGATTTAATTACGTCGCAACAGAAAATTCATTAATTCGGAATTAACGAAACCGAGCTCGGGATGTGTTTGCGGGCCCACTCGGATTTTGAATTAAAGTGGGGCCCACAAGTCACATCGCATGTCACTTCAGTGATGGAAGTCTTGTCAACTTTGAGGGATTGACATCTAGTCACTATTGATGATCAGAGTAGTTGGAGGCATTGAATGCTAATTTCCCTCCAAAATTGTTTTAGCTTTTTGGAAAAGCTTATACCAAAAATTGGAGTTGACTTTTAATGTGTAATTGTTTTAGAAAAAAAACACAAGACAAAAGAAAACTCTCCCTCTCCCTCTCTCTCAAATTGCCGAATACTACAAGCATTTACAAGGAAATTTTGTAGCAATTTTTCTTAAGCTAGCACTTGAAGGAATCATTCAAGGTGATAGGAAAACCATTCCCAAGAGCTTTGGAATCTCAAATCTCAAAGCTCTGAGCTTGGATTCATCATTCAAAGAGGAGCTTGAAGGATCTTCTCAAAGCAAATTTTTGTTTACAACGCATCATACAACCGTTCTTTGTAAGTATGTTTCCGCCATTCTTACTTCTTGTATTCATATGTTTCATGATTTATATGATCTTGGGATGACCTTAGAAACCCAACAATGGTATCATGGAGCCTATTTGAGCATGAAATTTGATTAGGATTTATATACTAAAATTTGGGTATTTTTTTTAGCATGTTTTAATCAAATTGTTTGTTTGAGTATGCTTGTATGTTGATAACTTAGAGTTATGCATGATCAATTTTATGAAAAATTAATGGATTAATTTTGCCCAAAATATTTGGCTTGGCCGAATGTGTATATGCCCTAAAGTCATGGTAATTTTTTATTTTTTAAATCATTGGATGAGTTTAAAGACTTGGGATATATTGATTTGTGATTTAATCGGATTGAAATCGAAATCGGATATAAAATCCTTCAAATTTTCGTGACTTGAGAAGCATGAAAATGAGTTGATTTTGTTTCAATAATGTTGGACATGTGTTGAAATATTAATGCATGATTAATTGATTAAATTAGTATTTTGGAAATATTAATTTAGATAATTAATAGTGCAATACACTTTAATTAATTAAATTTTGAAATTTGAAAAATTATAATTTAATTAATTGGGCTTAATTTGGAATTGGGCTAAAAATGTTGTATTTGGGCCTAATGGGCTTGGTTGGGCCAAGTTGGTTTAGGACAATTGGATTGGATCCAAATTGGGCCTAAACCATTCCATGAAGTCCAAATATAACAAATGGGCCTTTAAATATTTAATTGGGCCTAATGGGCCAAAATTGATTTCTTGGCAAATAGGGTGATTCCTTACTTGGGCCTTGGGTTTGACCCATATTGACCAAAGCCCATGCCTT
Organism: Zanthoxylum bungeanum; assembly: GCA_019454045.1. NCBI lineage: Eukaryota > Viridiplantae > Streptophyta > Magnoliopsida > Sapindales > Rutaceae > Zanthoxylum > Zanthoxylum bungeanum. The sequence goes on along the minus strand of SKCR01052602.1, from coordinate 4,276 downwards.
AAGAAATTAATTAAAAGCCCATTGGACTTTAATTAAATGAACACTGGATGTTAATTGGGCTTTGAGACCCATTAAGATTAGATTTATAATCTAAGTCGTAAAGGCACATTAAAAAGTGTAATTATTTAATTTGGAATTAAATATAGAATTAATATTGAATACAAATTAAATTAGATTTAAAATTGTAGTTCGATATAATTCAAGAATTCGTACTTTGAGTACCAATTCTTAAACGAGTTGGACTCGCGCAAATCAAATCGTTGTTTGAACATTGGATGAACACTTTATTCAAAGATTAATTAATTGGATTAGATTGATTGAATAACATGCTTTGTGTGAATACATGGATGTGTTGTATGAATAATGTTTATCAGATGGATATTAGAAGGGAAAAGGCAATTTTGGAAATTGTTGTAAATTTAGAATTTATTAAATTGGACCTGCGTGTCCAACCTTATCTCTCGATTCTTTGTAATTCTCTTCTCACCTAATTCCCCTCAATGTTAATGAGGTTTCTTTAATTTTATTATGTAATTGGGTAGAAGTTAGAATAGTGCTAGCCGGGGAGAGGAAATGGAGTGATTTGTTCTAGGAACAATCTGTGAGATATCCATCCGCATATCATTATTAATTTATTTACTGCACCTTATTATGCTTTTAGAATGCATGCTTAAGGGTGTATGATGAGACCTAATCAAAGATAATAAATTGGTTGCCAATTTAAACAAAAAACCCTCAACAAATATTAAACGTTTTCCTTCCATTGAGTGATTCTTTCTCAAGATCCAAGATTGGCACTGGTTTGTTTGCCAAAGTCAAAACCTTTGTCCATCGCAAATGTGTTTGAATCATGAAGTCTTTGTTCCATATCGTATGTCTTGTCCAAGTTGTGATTTGTTGGCCAAAGTCAAGATCAATTCTTGTCCATCGACATCGATTACGAAGCTTTCCAAAGTCAATGGGTTCCGCTTAACTGGAATCAATAAGCTTGTTGTGCCAAAGCCAAGGCTTAGTTGATTCAGAGGAAAAAGGTTAGGAAAATATATTGGATATATTGGCATATATATTATATATGTTTTGGACTTGGAGGTCCTGTTAGACATTATGACCCATAGCGTCACTGTTTTGTAAATGATATTGTATATTGTACAAAATTAACTATGTGATAATGAAATTTCCTTTTGCCGTTTTGTAAAATTATTTACTTTAATATATTAATGGCAAAAGTCCATATGATTAATTCCGTATTGAGATGATATGAGACAGTATCAATATAAAAGGTTTAATCATTAAATATCCCTAGTCGGAGTATTATCGAGATCGGACATCGATAATGCGGAATAGACTAGTATTGCACTTGTGCGAGTTGTGATGGCACAACAGCATAGTTCTCATATATTTAAGTATTGGATACTTATGCAAGTGCGATAGGAGGTTGTGTTTTACCGATGGTACGGAAAACAGCTTCGCTCTGGACAGACCCCGCGGAATCCCATTGGTAGTATGTCTGCGTGTCTATGGGAGGCCGCATCAGGGTAGGTGTTATGGTCTTAACCTGAGACTTGCATCGCTAGTACTTGCGACAATCGGTAACTTTGGTTGTGGTGGTTCGGGGCTTTAACCGGTTCTGTGTACGCCTCTTCTGGGTTTATCAAGAATCGTAGTGTACTGGATGTGATGTCAAGATGGAAGTATCACTTCAGACATATGGAGATAATGATCAGGCAGGATACAGAACTAGTACTCTATAAAAGGTTGCAACCGTCGGGACAATATGACCAGGTCAGGATTGTCCGATTTAAAGAGACTAGTTGTTTGATATCCGATATATGTTTCGTACGGGGCAGACACATTTCCAGCCCCAGGCCTAACATATGATCGTCCGATACTGGATCGATGTACGCGATACTACGGTATACTACGCTTCATAAAGATCTAATATTCCAGTAAGAATATTTCTGGAGAATTGGGTAGGCATGGCGGTTTGCTAGAAGCCAACCTTGTCTTGTAAATCGGTAAAAACGTAGTACGAGGTACGTACGTGTTTGGATTATCCAACGACCGTATTTACTGCCAACATATCCGGAGATCTCTTGGGTCGCTTCCTGAAGATTCACCTATGATGTTTGATTCGAACTTTATTAATCTTGGATTAATTATGGAGAAACTTATCTTGGATAAAATGCCTTATTAGGAGAGAGAGAGAGATCGATTAATTTGGAATTAATCGATAAAATAATATATTCGATATATTATTAAACGAAATTAGATTTCGACGCGGAATTAAAATCGGATTTTAATTCGGGCAAACGAATTAATATGGAATTATTCGTTAGCGATGAATAATAATTCCGCTAGGCGTAATTATTTAATTCTCGTCGCGACGGAAATTCGTTAATTCGGAATTAGCGAATTTGGGCCCGAAAGTGTTTGCGGACACATTCGTATTTTGAAACGGGTGGAATCCGCAAATCACATCGCGATATCTCATTGCTTGACACGAATAGATGATGGATGTATCTAGTCACCTTTATGGGATGATACATTGTCTCTATTCTCAATGTGAGATAATGATGGCAATGATGAATTTGTTGGACAAAATGACCCATAGCGTCACTATTTGCACAGATCATTGTGTTGTTGTAGCAAATTAACTATGTGACAAGGAAATTGCACTCTCATCATTTGTGATTAGATCACCATAGATATATAAATGAAGAGAGGTCCCTATGATTAGTTCCTGGATTGAGATGATATGAGACAGTATCAGTCCACGAAGGATTAATCATTAAATATCCCTAGCCGTAGTATTATCAAGACTGGACATCGATAATGCGGTATAGGCTAGTATTGCACTTGTGTGCGTTGTGAGGGCACAACGGCATAGTTCTCATATATATAAGTATTGGATACTTGTGCAAGTGCGATAGGAGGTCGTGTTTCACCGATGGTATGGGAAACAGCTTCGCTCTGGATAGACCCTTCGGAATCCCATTGGTATTATGACTATGTGTCTATGGGAGGCCGAATTCAAGGTAGGTGTGTATAGTCTTAACCTGAGACTTACATCGCTAATACTTACGATAATCGATAGACTTTAGTCTTGGTGGTACAGGGCTTTAACCGGTTCTGCGTACACCACTTCTGGGTTTATCAGAGAGTCGTAGTGTATTGGATGTGATGTCGAGACGGAAGTATCACTCCAGTCATAGTGGAGATGATGTCACGCAGGATACGGTATTAGTGCTCTTAAGTGATGCGCATCCAATCGTGATATTATGACCAGGTCATGAATATCCGATTATAGAGACTAGTTACCAGACATCCGATATGGTTCGGACGGGGCAGACACTTATCCAGCCCCAGCCCTAGCACGTGACTATCCGATACTGGACCGATATGCACAATACATTAGTATACTACGCTTGATACAGATCTTTGATATTCTTTAATGGATATGTCCGGAGAATTAGGTAGACTTGGTGCTTTGCTAGGAGTCGACCTTGTCTCGTAAATCGGTAGTAGAACGTAGTACTTGGTACGTACGTGATTCGGATACTCCTGCGACCGCATTACTGCCAACTAATCCGGGGATCTCATGGGTCGCTTCCCGATAATCCACCGATGACGCACAACTTGCACTCTTGAATAATCTGGGATTATATAGATGAGAGAGAAAATTAATCTAGGATTAATTACAGAGATATTTTATCTAGGATAAAATATCGTCTAGAGAGAGATAACGATTAATTTGGAATTAATCGGTAAATAATATATTCGATATATTAATCGAAATTAGATTTCGACGCGGAATTAAAATTAGATTTTAATTCGGGCAAACGAGTTAATTTAGAATTAATTCGTTAGCGACGTAAATAATAATTCGCTAGCCGCAATTATTTATTTAAATTCGATTGAATTAACGTCGCGACGTAAGCTCGGTATTTCGGAAATATCGAACCCGAACGCGTGAGTGCACGTGGGCCCACTTTCATTTGGAAACGTGTGGGGCCCACATGACACATGTCATTCTAATGCTTTGCATGTAGATTGTGTACATTGCACTCAATGTCATTGCATGGAGTTTGAGTGTTTGACACTCTAAGCCATTGCATGTTTTGTGTCATAAGTATATTATTAATTTAATATATATTATGGCATAAATATAAATTGATTTTGGTAAATCATTTTATTCAATTTACAACACATTTTCTCTCCAAACTCTCTCACTCTCTCACGCCAAATGAAGGAATTCTTCACTGGTTTTGAACCAGAA
>SKCR01052601.1:0-17960 GCA_019454045.1 Zanthoxylum bungeanum | reverse complement strand
TCATGAAGATCCTTCAATTTATCATACTTTAAGGATCTAATTCTTAGTTCTGATTCAGAAATTAAGGAGTCTTATGCGGTAAGTATTATGGATTAAGCACTTTAGTTATCATTACATAATCTTCCAAAGATTTATGCTATACTATTTGCTTAACTCCAAGCTTAGGCCTAATATTTTATTTTATCAAATAAAATAACTTATCAGTTTTTCCAGGACCATCCTGAAATTATTCCCAATATTGAAAATTAAACCATTTAAAACACATTTCCCTAGGATTATAAATTAAACGTCAATCTTTCAATTTAATCTTAATTTTAATAGTCCAACTATTTAATCAATAATTAAGTACTATTAAATATAATGATTATTATAGTCCAACTATTTTAATCAACTATAATTTAATTAAATCATATATATATTGATTATCATAATCCAATTATATAATCACTTATAAATGAATTGTTTGAATATGGTCCAACTATTTATTAAAACAACAATTTAAATATTAGTCCAACTAAAATTTAATCGATATGACAAATGATATTGTTTGAGCGCATATGGCGAGTAATTGAACGAATATTGCAAATTCAATTCTTGCCTCCTACTATTTTTCGGCGAGCCTCTAATCCTCTGTTGAGTACTCGGGAAACTGTGTTTCCTAGTGGGCTAGGATCCCGTTAAATATCACACAATCTTGACTTTGGCCAACAAATTGTATGATAATTAACTAGGTAGATCTCCAAGATCAATTGGATCCAATCCAATTCCTAGATCCGGTAGGGGGACATCCAAGTTCGAAACATATATCTTATATATGCCAATACATCCAATGTATTACCTAACCTTTTTCCTCTGAATCAACTAAGCCTCGGCTTTGGCACAACAAACTTAGCGATCCCAGTCAAGCACGACCCATTGACCATGGAAAGCTTCGTAATCAATGTCGATGGACAAGAAGTGGTATTGACTTTGGCCAACAAACCACAACTTGGAAAAGACACTGATATGGAACAAAGCTCTCGTGATTCAAACACATCTTTGACAGACAAAGGCCTTGACTTTGGCCAACAAACCAATGCCGTCTCGGATCTTGAGTGAGAATCACTCAATGGAAGGAAAGACGCTTAATATTATTTGAGGGTTTTTCGCGTGCAAATTGGCAACCAATTTATTATCTTTGTTAAGGTCTCATCATCATACACCCTTAAACATGCATTCTAAACACATAATAAAGAGCATATGAAAAATAATAATGATATGCGGATGGATACTTTACATTGATCCTAGATCAAATCTCTCACTTTCTCTCTCCTGCTAGCACAAGTATTACTTCTACCCGTTACACTACACTTCTAAAGATACCTCATTTTCATTGAGGGGAATAGGTGAGAAGAGAATACAAAGAATGAGAGGTAATAATGCTGGACACGCAGGTCCAATTAATAAATCAAATTTATTACACAATTTCTAAAATTGTCCCACCCATCTAATATCCATCCATATACATTATTCATATTCATGCATCGCAACCATGTATTCACACAAGCATGTTATCAATCAATCTAATCAAATTAATTAATCTGATAATTAGTGATCATCCAATGTTCAAACAACGATTTGATTTTGCTCGAGTCAAACTCGTTTTGTGAATAAGTACTTAAAGTACGAATTCTCGAATTAAATTAAACTACATCATTAAATCCAATTTAATATGCATTCAATTCTAATTCGCTATTTAATTCCAAATTAAATACTACACTTTTAATGAACTTTTACGACTTAAATTCCAAATTTAATCGTTACGGGTCTCAAAGCCCTATTAACGTCCAACGTTAGTTTAAATAAAGTCCAATGGGCTTTTAATTAATTTCTTAAGGCGTGGACTTTTGGTCAACTCGGATCAACCGAATAACCAAAATCCAATCGGGGAGTTACCCCATAAGCCTAGAAATCAATCTTGGCCCATTAGGCCCAATTAAACTTTAAAGGTTCATTAAGTCTCATTTGCGCTTTGTGGTGGCGGTTTTGGGCCTAATTGGATCCAATCCAATTTGCCTTAACCCAACTTTGTACAACAAAGCCCAACAAGCCCAATTACAACACTAAAGCCCAAATCCAATTTTAAGGCCCAAATAATTAAATTCCGAAAATCCAATTTTTCCAATTTAATTACCAAAGTGTATCACATGATTAATTACCCAAATTAACATTTCTAAAACATCAATATACACAATTAATCATGTTCATTTTCATCATCACATGTCAAACACATTTTGATTAAAATCAAACCCAATTCATGCTCAACATGTCTCCGCCAAGGAGGGATGATTTTGTCCGATTCGGTTTCAATCCAATTAAACTCACAATCGACATTAAATCATCATCCTAATTGATTCTAACTCTCATCCAATGAATTAAAAAATCAAAATCACCAAGACATTTTAGGGCTATTCTATTCGGCCATGCTCACCAAATTTGGGGAAAATTATTCCAAATCAATTTTCATGAAATTGATCCAATCAATATTCAATTCAAACACATTTAAGCATATTCATCAATCCAATTTCACAAAATCATGCTCAAAATCAACTTGCCCAAATTTTAAGCCATAAACTTTTTCATGCTCAAACCTTGCTCTAGATGCCATTTTTGGTTTCTTTTAAGGTCCAGGATCGTTTATAAGCATGAAATAATGTGCGAATAACAATCGAAAAGTTTGTGGAATACTTACATCGATCGGTTGACGACACAGAAGCAACAAAACTTCAAAAATGCTCACTGGTTTAGGAGTGAACTACAGTGCATATTTGAGCTCACTGGTTTTGGTTTTTGCCTCCAATTTGTTGAGCTCCAAGCTTCGCCAAACGATTCCCGGCTCATGGGTGGACTTCCCTATCACCTTCGCATGTCTCGTAAGTCTGCTAGCACTTGATGATTTTGCCGCAAAACCATCACTCTTGCTCCCATAACTCACGGTTTCTTGACAGAAACCAGAAAGTTTTTGGCCCCTTTTGGGCGTGAACATGAGAGTAGAGAGGAAGAGAGAAGTGTGATGTGTTACAAATTTGTGTATTAAATACACTCATTTGAATTTCAAATTTCACATGCATTTAATGTGAATTTGGCTTTTAAAGTCAAACCATTAAAGCCTAACCAGTCACATCATTCAATCACTCAATCACATCAATCAAAGCTTGTCAAGTCACATCACTCAAAGTGACAAGTGATTTGACGCTTGATGCGACTAGCGATTTGACGCTTGATTTGACGTGCCGCACTCGAATTTGAAATGCTAATGCGCTCATAAATAATCTCGGGCTCAGGTTCGCTAATTCCAAATTAATGAATTTTCCGTTGCGTCGTAATTAAATGATTACGCCTAGTGAAGTCACTATTCACGTCGCTAATGAATTAATTTTAAATTAATTCGCTCGCCCGAATTAAAATCTAATTTTAATTCCGCGTCGAAATCCAATTTCGTTTAATATATCAAATATATTAATTTCTCGATTAATTCCAAATTAATCATTATCTCTCTTTAATGATATTTTATCCCAGAAAAAATATTTTCGTAATTAATCCCAGATTAATTTTCTCTCTCTTCTAATTAATCCCAGATTAATTTAGAGTGCGAGTTATACGTCATCAGTGAATCTTTGGGAAGCGACCCATGAGATCCCCGGATATTTTGGCAGTAAATTCGGTCGTCGGACTATCCGAACACGTAAGTACCTCGTACTACGTTTATACCGAATTACAAGACAATGTTAGCCTCTAGCAAAGCGCCATGCCTCCCCAATTCTCCGAAAACATCCTTACAGGAATAAGAATCTATATCAAGCGTAGTATACCGTAGTATTGCGTATTTCTGTCCGGTATCGGATGATCACGTGCTAGGCCTGAGGCTGGAAATGTGTATGCCCCGTACGAAGCACATATCGGATCTCTGGTGACTAGTCTCTATAATCGGATAAACACGACCTTGTCATTTTATCCCGATAGCTGCAGCATTTAAGAGAACCAGTCTCGTATCCTACGTGACCATCATCTCCATATGACTGGAGTAACACTTCCGTCTTGACATCACACCCAACACACTACGATTCTCGATATACCTAGAATTAGCGTACACATAACCTGTTAAAGCCCTGGACGACCTCAACCAAAGTATATAGATTGTCGTATGCATTAGCGGTGCAAGTCTCAGGTTTAAGACCAAACACACCTACCCTGATTTCGGACTTCCATAGACACATAGTCACATACCAATGGAATTCCGAGGGGGTCTATCCAGAGCGAAGCTGTTTCCCCCGTACCATCGGTAAAACACAACCTCCTATTACACTTGCATGAGTATCCTATACCCAAATATATGAGAAGTATGCCGTTGTGCCCTCACAACGCGCACAAGTGTAATACTAGTCTTTTACGTATTTATCGATGTCCAATCTCGATAATACTCTGACTAGGGATATTTAAAGATTCTGCCTTCATGGATTTATAATGTCTCAAATCATTCTTAATCCAGGCACTAATCATAGGGACCTCTCATCATTTATACATCTAGGTGATCTAATCACAAATGATAAGAGTGCGATCTCCTTTGTCATATAGTTAATTTATACAACAACACACCGTGATCTGTACAAATAGTGACGCTATGGGTCATAATTGTCCAACTTGTTGTGCCAAAGCCAAGGCTTAGTTGATTCAGAGGAAAAATGTTTGGTAATACATTGATGTATTGGCATATATAAGATATATGTTTTGGACTTGGATGTCCCCCTACCAGATCTAGAAATTGGATTGGATCCAATTGATCTTAGAGATCTACCTAGTTAATTATCATACAATTTGTTGGCCAAAGTCAAGATTGTGTGATATTTAACGGGATTTCCAGCCACTAGGAAATCCGGTTTCCCGAGTATCAGAGGGTTAGAGGCTGCCGAAAAAATAGTGAGAGGCAAGAATTGAATTTTTCAATATTCTTTAATTACTGCAATACGCGCTCAAAACAAATATCATTCGTCAACCATTAAATGTTAGTTGGACTAATATTTAAATTTTTGTTTTAATAAATAGTTTGGACTATATTCAAACTATTCATTTATAGTTGATTTTATAATTGGATTATAGTAATCAATAAATTGCATTAATCCATTTAACTTATATTGATTATATAGTTGGACTATAGTAATCATTTTATTAAATAGTACCTAACATCGTTGGATTAAATAGTTGGACTATTAAAATCAAGATAATCATTGAAAGATTGCATTTAAAAACATAATCCTAAGGAAATGTATTTTTAAAGGTTTTTAATTTTGAAATGGGATAAATTTCAGGATGGTCCTAGAAAGAAACATAATACGTATTTTTTATTTGATAACAATAATATCTTAGCCTAAGGCTGGAGTTAAGCAAATAGTAGAGCATAATCTTGGAAGAATTATGTGATGATAACTTTAGTACTAATGTTAGACAGTAATGTCCCATAGCGTCACTATTTTGTAAATGATATTGTATTATTGTACAAAATTAACTATGTAGTAGTAATGAAATTGCCTTTTACCGTTTTGTAATTTATTTACTTTGATATATAAATGGTAAAAGTCCCTATGATTAGTTCCGGATTGAGATGATATGAGACAGTATCAATCCATAAAGGTTTAATCATTAAATCCCTAGTCGTAGTATTATCGAGACTGGACATCGATAATGCGGAATAGACTAGTACTGCACTCGTGCATGTTGTGAGGGCACAACGGCATAGTTCTCATATATTTAAGTATAGGATACTTATGCAAGTGCGGTAGGAGGTTGTGTTTTACCGATGGTACGGAAAACAGCTTCGCTCTGGATAGACCCCGCGGAATCCCATTGGTAGTATGTCTGCGTGTCTATGGGAGTCCGCTTCAGGGTAGGTGCATATGATCTTAACCTGAGATTTGCATCGCTAGTACTTACGACAATCGGTAAAATTTAGGTTTGGTGGTCCAGGGCTTTAACGAGTTCTGTGTAACCTCTTCTGGGTTTATCGAGAATAGTGTAGTGTATTGGATGTGATATCAAGATGGAAGTATCACTTCAGACATATGGAGATGATGATCGCGAGGGATTCAGAACTAGTACTCTATAATGGTTGCAACCATCGGGATAATATGACTAGGTCAGGATTATCCGATTCAAAGAGACTGGTTGCTTGACATCCGATATGTGTTTCGGACGGGGCAGACACTTATCCAGCCCCAGCCCTAGCATGTGATCATCCGATACTGGTTCGATATACACTATACTACGGTATACTACGCCTGTTATAGATCTAATATTCCAGTAAGAATATTTCTAGAGAATTGGGTAGGCATGGCGTTTTGCTAGAAGCTAACCTTGTCTTGTAAATCGGTAAAAACGTAGTACTTGGTACGTACGTGTTCGGATAGTTCGACAACCGGATTTACTGCCAACATATCTAGAGGTCTCTTGGGTCGCTTCCCGAAGATTCACCGATGACGTATGATTCAAACTCGATTAATCTTGGATTAATTACGGAGAGACTTTATCTTGGATAAAGTACTGTATAAAGAGAGAGAGATAACGATTAATTTAGAATTAATCGTAAAATTATTATATTCGATATAATAAACGGAATTCGATTCCGACGCGAAATTGAAATTAGATTTTAATTCGGGCAAACGAATTAATTTAGAATTAATTCGTTAGCGACGTAAATAATAAATTCGCTAGGCGCAATTATTTATTTAAATTCGATTTAATTAACGTCGCGACGTAAGCTCGATATTTCGGAAATATCGAACCCGAACGCGTGAGTGCACGTGGGCCCACTTTCATTTGGAAACGTGTGGGGCCCACATGACACTTGTCATTATTTGTATTTTTTAATCAAGATGCAATGCATGAAGATAGTGTACAAAGCACTCAAAGATAATGCATGGAAATTGAGTGTTAGACACTCTAAGTGCTTGCATGGTTTGTGTTATATTTATATTATTATTTAATATATTATAACATAAATATAAATTGATTTTTGAGAAAAAAAAATCAGATCTTCTTCTCCTCTCTCATTACCGAAACAGAAACAGAAAACCTCTCCATTGTTTTCATTTGTCTTGTGGAAGACAAGAAGTTTGTGTTTGTTTGGAACATAAAGAACACATTTTGGCTAGCACCATCAAGGGATCATACAAGGTGATATGGGAAACTCATCTTAGAGCTTGGAAGGATCAAATTCAAGCTTGGAGCTTCTCTTCACTGCTTGGCCGAAATCTTCACTGCTCAAAGGAGGATTTTTGCTTCATCCATTGCATCCACATTTGGTGATTTGTGAGTATTGTTTCCGCCATTACTTCAATCTAATTCATTCTTATATATATCTTGCTTGGTTTTGATCTTGGGATATGGTTATTAGATTTCCAACAATGGTATCATTGAGCCTAAAAATGCATGCAAATATATTAGGATGTTATTTGGGGAAAATTGTTTGAAGCATGATTGATGAGTTTGCTTGGTTGAATATGCTTAGATGTATGTTAAAATGAATTATACATCATCAATTTCATGGAAAATAAATTGGATTAATTTTTCCAACCCCAAAGTGGCTTGGCCGAATACATGCAAGCATGAGGACTAGATGATTTTTTAATTTTAAGACATTGGATGACTTGAAATAATATGGAGATGATCATTTGTGACTTGATTGGATTGAAAACGAAATCGGAACCATATTTTTCACCTTGGCCGAATGCTTGATGAAATTAGGGACTTGATTTTTTGATTAAATAATGTTGGACATGTATTTAAGATAAAAATATGATTAATAGATTAATTTGATATTTTGGAAATATTGATTTAAAGGATTAATCATGAACATACACTTTAATTAATTAAGTTATAAAATTTGGAATTTTAAAATTTAGTTAATTAGGCTTAAATTGGAATTGGGCCTAAAACTATTATATTTGGTCATAAATGGGCTTGGTTGGGCCAAGTAGATTTGGACCATTTGGATTGGATCCAAAATGGGCCTAAATCACACCATTTAAGTCCAAATGTAATAAATGGGCTTTTATGTTTAATTGGGCCTTATGGGCTTGATATTGGTTTTATGGCAAATGAGGGTGATTCCTTATTGGGCTTGGAAATTGGGTTTGACCCACATTGACCAAGGCCCAAGCCTAATGAAATCAATAGAAAGCCCATCGGACTTTAATTAAACGGACATTAGATGTTAGTTGGGCTTTGAGACCCAATAGAACTAGATTTGGAATCTAAGTTATAAAAGCACAATAAAAGTGTATATATTTAATTTAGAATTAAATAAAGGATTAGTATTGAATACGACTTAAATTGGATTTAACGAGTAGTTCGATATAATTCGTGAATTCATACAATATGTATTTATTCTCAAAACGAGTTGGACTCGCGCAAATGCAAACAATTGTTTGATCATTGTATTGTCACCTAATCAAAGACTAATTAATTGGATTAGATTGGTTGTATAACATGCCTTGAATGAATGAATGAATGTGGATGTGTTGTATGAATAGTGCATATCGGATGGATATTAGAAGGGAAGGGTAATTTTAGAAATTATTGTAAATTTGGAATTTATAAATTGGACCTGCGTGTCCAGCCTTATCTCTTTATCTCTATGTATTCTCTTCTCACCTAATTCCCCTCAATGTAAATGAGGTTTCTCTTATTGTATTATGTAATTTGGTAGAAGTAGAATAGTGCTAGCGGGGAGAGGAAAGGGAGTGATTTGTTCTAGGAACAAGTTGTTTATATATCCATCCGTATATCACTATTACTTTACTTTATGCACTTTATGATGTTTTAGAAGCATGCTTAAGGGTGTATGATGATGAGACCTAACAAAGATAAATTAATTGGTTGCCAATTACGCGAAAAATCCCTCAAACAATATTAAGCGATTTTCCTTCCGTTGAGTGATTCTTTCTCAAGATCCAAATTGGCATTGGTTTGTTGGCCAAAGTCAAGACCTTTGTCAATTGAGGATGTGTTTGAATCATGAGAGTTTTGTTACACATCGGTGTCCTGTCCAAGTTGTGATTTGTTGGCCAAAGTCAAGATCACTTCTTGTCCATCGACATTGATTACGAAACTTTCCTTGTCAATGGGTCCCGCTTAACTGGAATCATTAGGTTTGTTGTGCCAAAGCCAAGGCTTAGTTGATTCAGAGGAAATGGTTAGGAAAATGTATTGGATACATTGACGTATGTATTAGATATATATGTTTCGGACTTGGATGTCCACCTACCGGATCTAGGAATTGGATGGGATCCAATTGATCTTCGAGATCTACCTAGTTAAATATCATACAACTTGTTGGCCAAAGTCAAGGTTGTGTGTTATTTAACGGGATCCTAGCCCACTAGGAAATTGGATTTCCCGAGTACTCAACAGAGGGTTAGAGACTTGTAGAAAATAGTGGGAGGCTAGTATTGAGTTTGCAATTTCATTCAGATACTTAGCTTTACGCGCTTACAAAAATTTATTTCGTCAATTTTTAACATTAGTTGGACTAATAAAAATGTTATTTTTCTTGTAACAGTTTGACTGTACCCATTTTTTCGTTAACTAGATAGTTGGACTATCGTAGTTAAGATGGCTAGCAAGGTAAATGTCCGTGACATTATCATGGGAGACAATGTCTTTAGAGGGACAAACTTCGCGCTGATTGGGAAATGAACCTAAGGATAGTCCTTTGGCGGAGAGGATACTGTATACTATTCAGAGACCTCTCGGGCCTAAGCCCACTGAGCCACTTGAGCTGGAGTTATGGAAAACTCACAGTGATGATTGTGACACAGCTCAGTCGATTATGCTTGCTTCAATGACTCAACACTTTCGTCGCCAAAATAGGGACTTGGATCCTTATAATATGATGGCAAGATTGCAAGATCTTCACCGCACTAATAAGCGGATGGCGAGGTACGAGTTGGTGAAGAGGATCTTTCGCACCCGTATGACTGATGGTAGTTCTGTTGAGGTCCATGGGACTCAAATGATAGCAGATATTGATGAACTGGCTTGTATGGGTATAGTCTTGGAGTCTGAGCTGGCTATAGATGTACTTCTACAGTCACTACCCGATACTTGGAAACAGATTGTCATCAACTACAAACTGATGAATTCGGATGACACTCTTGGAGAGTTGTTGTCAATTCTCAAGGAGTCAGAGAAAGAACTTCTGAAAGGCAACAAGCGCGAGGCGCACTTTGCAACAACATCTCAAACGCCGAAAGCTGGGCTCAAGGCAACTGGGGTGTTAAGAAGAAGAAGCATAAGAACAAAGGCAAGGCCAAGTCAACAAAGGCTTCTGGGAAGCCAAGGGACAAGTCTCAAGATGTTTGCCTGAAATGCGGCAAAAGAGGTCACTGGAAGCGTGACTGCCGCATGAACAAGGGACATAAGGAGGACATACAGGCGGGCAAGGCACCGGCCTCAGGTATGTTTGTTATTGAGATAAATATGACTACTTCAAGTCTTAATAAAAATTGGATTTTTGATTCTGGCTGTGGTTCTCATATTTGTACTGATGTGCAGGATCTGCATGATAGCAGGAGACTGGCTTCGGGGGAGGTTGATCTACGTGTTGGAAATGGAACTTCTGTTGCTGTTTTGGCCGTAGGCACTTTTGTTTTGGAACTGCCCTCGGGGCATGTACTTAAACTAAATGACTGTTATTTTGTTCCTAGTTTAACTAGGAATATTATTTCTGTATCTTTGTTAACCCAAACTGGGTACACTTTTGTATTTAAAAACACTAGGTGTTATTTATATGAATGATGCAGAAATTTGCAGTGCTGATGCAAATAATGGTCTTTATATTTTGAATATAAATGAATCTCCAAAATGTAAAATAACAAACAAAAGGCTCAAAATGAGTAATCCAAAAGAAGAAACTTATTTGTGGCATTGTCGTCTGGGACACATCAACAAGACTCGCATATCCACACTTTCGAAGAGTGGGTACTTGGACGGATTTGATCCAAATTCATATGACGTCTGCGAATCTTGTTTGTTAGGCAAAATGCCTAAATCACCTTTTAGTGGTAAAGGTGAACGCGCCACTGAACTGTTAGCCCTCGTTCATAGTGACGTTTGTGGGCCCATGTCTAGCCAGGCTAGAGGTGGATATCGATACTTCGTAACCTTTACGGATGATGCATCACGTTATGGTTATGTGTATCTTATGATACACAAGTCGGAACTTTTGAGAAATTCAAAGAGTTTCGACACGAAGTTGAAAAACAAACAGGCAAGAGTATTAAAACATTACGGTCGGACCGTGGTGGCGAATACTTAAGTAATGAGTTTCAAGATTACTTGAAAGAATATGGTATTCTTTCACAATGGACTCCTCCTGGAACACCACAATTAAATGGTGTGTCTGAACGGAGAAACCGTACCTTGCTGGACATGGTAAGGTCGATGATGAGTCGCACTGAGCTACCTATATCCTTCTGGGGACATGCATTAGAAAGTGCAATTCTTATTTTGAATAGGGTTCCGTCAAAGTCTGTTGAACAGACTCCGTATGAGATATGGACAGGAAAGAAACCAGGTTTCTCATTCCTGAAGATTTGGGGTTGCTGGGCATACGTCAAACGTTTGGAAGGTACCAAACTTGAACCCAAATCAGATAAATGCCTATTTGTTGGATATCCTAAGGAAACCAAAGGATATTACTTCTATAACCCAAAAGAGAACAAAGTATTTGTTGCTCTACATGCAGTTTTTCCTTGAGAAGGAATTCATAAATGCAGAGTGGTTAGTGGGAGGAAAGTAGAACTCGATGAAAGTCGTAGTGATACTGTTCCTGGCATTGAATCTAGAACGGAACATGAACAGTCCATCCAGGATGAGACTGAACCACAATCTTCAATTACACAAGGGCTACGTAGGTCGGAGAGAGTCAGGGTAATACCTGAGAGGTATGGATTCCTGATCTCACCTCATGTAGATATTAATCTTATTGAGGATACTGAACCGGCCACGTATGAGGAAGCGATACAGGGTATCGAATCCACTTTATGGCAAGAGGCCATGAAGGCCGAAATGGATTCCATGTATACCAACCAAGTTTGGACACTGGTTGATGCACCAGAAGGCGTAAAGCCTATTGGATGCAAATGGGTCTTCAAGAAGAAGACAGACATGGATGGCAACGTTCAAACGTACAAAGCTAGGCTTGTAGCGAAGGGGTATCGTCAACAACTTGGAGTTGATTATGACGAAACTTTCTCACCCGTTGCCATGATTAAATCCATTCGGATAATGCTTGCGATAGCTGCATATTACGATTACGAAATATGGCAGATGGACGTTAAAACCGCTTTCCTTAACGGAAACCTGTTGGAGGATGTTTATATGCAACAACCTGACGGTTTTATCGCACCAAGACTTGCAAACAAGGTTTGTAAGTTAAATCGGTCCATTTATGGACTGAAGCAAGCATCGAGGTCATGGAACCAACGTTTTGATGAGGTCATAAAAGAATATGATTTCATTCAAAACGTGGATGATCCTTGTGTGTATAAGAAGGTTAGTGGGAGTGCACTGACTTTTATTGTCCTTTATGTCGACGATGTATTGCTTATAGGCAATGACATTCCCATGTTAACGTCGGTGAAAGCTTGGCTTTCATTGAAATTCTCCATGAAAGATCTGGGAGAAGCAGCTTTTATTCTAGGAATAAAGATCTACCGGGATAGATCTAGAAAGCTACTTGGACTCTCCCAGAGTACATATATTGATAAAGTGTTGAAGAGATTCAACATGGATCAGTCCAAGAAGGGACTGTTGCCAACATCACATGGCGTCTTTCTATCTAGGGACATGTGTCCTAAAACACAAGATGAGAGAGACAACATGAGTCGGACTCCGTTCGCCTCGGCAGTCGGATCGATCATGTATGCCATGATATGTACACGACCTGATGTGTCCTATGCTTTGAGCATGTGCAGTCGATATCAGGCCGATCCAGGACAGGATCACTGGATGGCGGTAAGAATATCCTTAGGTATCTTAAAAGAACTAAGGATGTTTTCTTAATCTATGGAGATGGAGAACTTGAGGTATCTGGGTATACTGATGCAAGTTTCCAAACCGACAGAGACGACTTTAAGTCGCAAACCGGGTACATATTTTGCTTGAATAACGGAGCAGTGAGCTGGAAATCTTCCAAGCAAGATACTGTTGCCGATTCAACAACTGAAGCGGAGTACATTGCAGCAGCTGAAGCAGCAAAAGAGGCAGTTTGGATCCGTAAATTCCTAATTGGATTAGGAGTAGTTCCGTTAGCAGCTGAGCCCGTCCATTGTATTGTGACAATAGCGGGGCTATAGCACAGGCTAAGGAACCAAGGTCTCATCAACGATCCAAACATGTTCTTCGACGATTCCATCTGATTCGAGAGATCATACATCGTGGCGATGTGAAGATCGAGAAGATCGCATCAGAGGATAATATTGCAGATCCGCTGACGAAGGCTATTCCTCGGGAAAAGTTTGAGCGACATGTACATAGTTCAGGTATTAGATGCTTGAGTGACTGGCTATAGGCCAAGTGGGAGATTGTTAGACAGTAATGTCCCATAGCGTCACTATTTTGTAAATGATATTGTATTATGTACAAAATTAACTATGTTAGTAATGAAATTGCCTTTTACCGTTTTGTAATTTATTTACTTTGATATATAAATGGTAAAAGTCCCTATGATTAGTTCCGGATTGAGATGATATGAGACAGTATCAATCCATAAAGGTTTAATCATTAAATATCCCTAGTCGTAGTATTATCGAGACTGGACATCGATAATGCGGAATAGACTAGTACTGCACTCGTGCATGTTGTGAGGGCACAACGGCATAGTTCTCATATATTTAAGTATAGGATACTTATGCAAGTGCGGTAGGTAGGAGGTTGTGTTTTACCGATGGTACGGAAAACAGCTTCGCTCTGGATAGACCCCGCGGAATCCCATGGTAGTATGTCTGCGTGTCTATGGGAGTCCGCTTCAGGGTAGGTGCATATGATCTTAACCTGAGATTTGCATCGCTAGTACTTACGACAATCGGTAAAATTTAGGTTTGGTGGTCCAGGGCTTTAACGAGTTCTGTGTATACCTCTTCTGGGTTTATCGAGAATCGTAGTGTATTGGATGTGATATCAAGATGGAAGTATCACTTCAGACATATGGAGATGATGATCGCGAGGGATTCAGAACTAGTACTCTATAATGGTTGCAACCATCGGGATAATATGACTAGGTCAGGATTATCCGATTCAAAGAGACTGGTTGCTTGACATCCGATATGTGTTTCGGACGGGGCAGACACTTATCCAGCCCCAGCCCTAGCATGTGATCATCCGATACTGGTTCGATATACACTATACTACGGTATACTACGCCTGTTATAGATCTAATATTCCAGTAAGAATATTTCTAGAGAATTGGGTAGGCATGGCGTTTTGCTAGAAGCTAACCTTGTCTTGTAAATCGGTAAAAACGTAGTACTTGGTACGTACGTGTTCGGATAGTTCGACAACCGGATTTACTGCCAACATATCTAGAGGTCTCTTGGGTCGCTTCCCGAAGATTCACCGATGACGTATGATTCAAACTCGATTAATCTTGGATTAATTACGGAGAGACTTTATCTTGGATAAAGTACTGTATAAAGAGAGAGAACGATTAATTTAGAATTAATCGTAAAATTATTATATTCGATATAATAAACGGAATTCGATTCCGACGCGAAATTGAAATTAGATTTTAATTCGGGCAAACGAATTAATTTAGAATTAATTCGTTAGCGACGTAAATAATAAATTCGCTAGGCGTAATTATTTATTTAAATTCGATTTAATTAACGTCGCGACGTAAACTCGATATTTCGGAAATATCGAACCCGAACGCGTGAGTGCACGTGGGCCCACTTTCATTTGGAAACGTGTGGGGCCCACATGACACTTGTCATTATTTGTATTTTTTAATCAAGATGCAATGCATGAAGATAGTGTACAAAGCACTCAAAGATAATGCATGGAAATTGAGTGTTAGACACTCTAAGTGCTTGCATGGTTGTGTTATATTATATTATTATTTAATATAATTATAACATAAATATAAATTGATTTTTGAGAAAAAAATCAGATCTTCTCTCCTCTCTCATTACCGAAAACCAGAAACAGAAAACACTCTCCATTTGTTCTTCATTGTTCTTGTGGCAAGACAAGAAGTTTGTGTTGTTTGGAACATAAAGAACACATCTTTGGCTAGCACCATCAAGGGATCATACAAGGTGATATGGGAAACTCATCTTAGAGCTTGGAAGGATCAAATTCAAGCTTGGAGCTTCTCTTCACTGCTTGGCCGAAATCTCACTGCTCAAAGGAGGATTTTGATTTTTGCTTCATCCATTGCATCCACATTTGGTGATTTGTGAGTATTGTTTCCGCCATTACTTCAATCTAATTCATTCTTATATATATCTTGCTTGGTTTTTGATCTTGGGATATGGTTATTAGATTTCCAACACTTAATCCATTAATCTTGTCGCAGTAGACTCCTTAATTTCTTAATCAAAATAAGGATTAGATCCTAAAGTTGATATTGAAAGTGAAGGATCTTCATAAATCTATAATTAGATTTTAGAAGTACTAAATTACAATAATAACTCTTGGAGAGTTAGTGACTATTCTCAAGGAGACAAAGTCAAAGTTTGCAATTAGGCAAGTAGCGCAAGTCGCACCTGTAATCAATATTCTAGAAGGCCAAGGCTTGGCCAAAGGCTTCTGGAATAGGAAAAGGGCAAAGGCAAATCATTATAATCTTCTAGGAAGATAAAAGACATATCCCAAAATGTCTGCCTAAAATGTGGCAAACAGGATCGCAGAAGCGTGACTGCCGTTTGGACAAAGCAGACTGAGGAATTGAAGACGAGCAAGGCTCTGACTTCAATTTGTTTGTCATAAATATGTTCACTACTAGTAGAAAATTGGATTTTAGATACTTAGTATGATACATAAATATATATTGATGTTCAGAATCTATTATGAACATAATACTGACCTTAATAGAGATTTATCTGTGATTTGGAAACGGGACGAAGTCACTGGTTTAACCGTAGATACAAAATTTAGGAACTACCCTCAGGTGTGTACTTAATTAGGGATCTATTAATAATGTAACTAGATTGACTAGTTACTTATCTCTATATCAGTGTTTAACCCGCTGCGGGGATCACCGTTGTATTTAGCGTATGTAACAAGCCTTTAAACCCAAGGTGTCCATAGTGGACGGGTTGTAGTCTCGTGAGGGTTTACAGCGACGATACCCACAAACGTCAATTAAATGTACATGCAATCACACATAAAAACAAAACAAAAAGAAAGAAATAAAATAAAAGCTATATATACAATGTCCTCAGAGAATGTATAGCAACAAAGTTAAAGGAACCTTCAAAATGCATACTACATCTAAAATTAATTCCTTTGAAAAAAAATTTCTAAATCAGAGTCAAGTGTGTGTGAATAATTCTGCAAACAGCTTCAATTCTAAGTTATTAACTAGGTGTGTTTGTCTCAATTCTTAGTAGTTAATGGTCAAACTAACCTTAATATCTAAATTGTTCTGTCTACTACAAAATACGTAAAGTGAGGTTTGTGATTTTTGTTATAACATCTTCAATCCTTGTAGAGAGCTTTGGGCTAGTGACTCCCAAACCAGTAGGCTTTAGGGCACTAGGTGTTAAAACACCCCTACAGAACTTAATTACTCGGATCTCAATGTAATAAATGCTAACCATTTGACGTGAACAATCTCTGCTTACTGAGGCAAGATGCCCGATTACTAAGTAAGAACTTTATTTATTCTATTTTTTTTAATCATCATACCGCACATCATAAATAAATGTAGACAGAAACAGATATTCAGGCAAACGGTCATTCATAAACCACTGATTATTTCAACT
Source organism: Zanthoxylum bungeanum (assembly GCA_019454045.1). Taxonomy (NCBI): domain Eukaryota; kingdom Viridiplantae; phylum Streptophyta; class Magnoliopsida; order Sapindales; family Rutaceae; genus Zanthoxylum; species Zanthoxylum bungeanum. Next base: position 939 of record SKCR01052601.1, on the reverse strand, counting down.
AGTCACTTTGTCAATTCCTTATTATCTAACTACTACAAAACTATTTTTTTAAAGTGCATATGAGTCTGACCTAGATATTAGGCTCAAAGTATATGATGAAAGTGAAATTAGCATTTATCTTTTCCTAGAATTTTTTACTAAGACAAACAATCTCATCATTTGACTATTTTTTTAAATAAAGCATGCAAAAATTAAAACTCGCAAACATGCAAGGCACATAACATGCAGGAAGTAAAAATATATAGAAAAATAAAACGGAGAAAACAAAAAAATAAACAACCTCACCCCCAAACCTAAACCTAGTATTATCCCCAATGTATTACAAAATAAAATAAAGATAAAGGAACAATGGTACTGTGTTGTGTTTTACTCCTCATCTGATCTTCGTCGATCGTCCCTCGCTGTCGTCTCCTGGATAGGCTGGAATCTGATCATCACTCAATCCCTGATTGTGTGCCTAAGCCAAAAAATAAGAGCACTTCACCGAATCATCATCACAAACCAAACCCAAAAGCTCTCTTTTCACACACACTCACGGTAATTACCAAACACAAAACCAACAAAGCTCCTCAATCACTGCCCTTTATGCAGTCAACCAACGAATCAGCATCAGCCGACCAACTAACGCCAAAAAACATGCAGCCCTCCACGTGAAAACAAACACAAAGTCGTGAACCCTTACACCAAAAAATACCCACACACTCGGCAACACAAAGCAGCACCCCTCCTTCACCGACTAAACCAACAATGTACAAACTGCCAACCGACCAAAGCAGCAACCATCATCACCACCTACACAAAACAACAAACAAAGCCTTGAGCCCTAGAACTAACAAAACCAAGCCTCACAAACTGCCCAACGACCAAAGCAGCAACCATCATCACCACCTACACACACAAAACAAACAAATTAGCCTCAATAGAAGCCAAACAATCGAG
>SKCR01052600.1:0-18001 GCA_019454045.1 Zanthoxylum bungeanum | reverse complement strand
CATCTCGATCATTTGCTTTTGCTTCTCTTTCCTCCATCTGTGGCTCTGCTTCACTGCTTTCTTTTGGAACTTCCTCAATAGTTACCTTGACTCCAACATCTTTGTTGATTTCAGTACCACTTTTCAAAGTGATGGCATGACATTGCTCATTCCCAATGTTCCTTGGATTTGGTTCTGTGTTGCTAGGAATAGGACCTTGCGGTCGGTAACTCTGAGCATTGGCCATTTGTCCTATTTGAATTTCCAGTGTCTTTATAGAAGCAATTAGGCTTTGATTCAATACTGATTGGGCTTGAAATATAGCATTATATTTTGCTACTTGAACGTCATTTTTTCTTCTAGCTTTTTCAAGTGGACCATCACTTCTTCTATTCCTGGATTATTCTTATACTCATGGCCTTTGTTCTGTTGTTGGAATCCCGGTGGTGTATTGTTTTTTGCCCTGTATTGTTGCTCCATGCGAAATTGGGATGATTCTTCCACCCTGGATTGTAGGTATTGGAATATGGATTGTTCCATTGTCTGTCAAAGTTGCTGACATAGTTAATTGTCTCATCATGTTGGTTGTATGATTCTGTCTCTAGTGCTCTTCCATATGGTAAACTTGTGGATACAGCATTAACCTTCATGCTAAGAGTTTATATGAGTTTGCATATCTGATCGAGCTTGGCATCCATTGTTGTGTTGGCTCCAACTTCATAAATTCTTGTTATTTGTTGGATCATACTCCTGTCTGTTGGCCACAAAGAATTTTTGTTGGCCATTTCTTCAATTAAGTCTCAGGCCTGATCCTCTCATTTTTCCATTAAAGCTCCTCCAGCAGCATCATCTATTGTAGTTCTCATCAGTCCAGAAAGTCCATTGTAGAAGGTTTGGACTTGTAGCCACTTTGCAATCTCATAGTGAGGACATTTTCTGAGCAACTCCTTGTATCTTTCCCAATCTTCACAGAGAGATTCTGAGTCATGTTGTACAAATGATGTAATATCATTCCTCAGCTTTGCAGTTCTGGCTAGTGGAAAGTATTTTACAAGGAATTTGGTGGATAGAGAATTCCAATTTGTGATAGAACCTGCTAGTAGTGAATGTAGCCAAACTTTAGCTCTATCTTTCAAGGAATATGAAAACACACGCAGTCTCATTACTTCTTCTGCCGCTCGGTTGTAATTGAATGTGCCGCAAACTTCCAGAAAGTTGCTGATGTTGGCATTATGATCTTCAATTGCATTCCCCCAAACTGAACTGCCTGTTGTATCATCTGAATGCATGATTTGATGTCACACGTATTTGCTGGTAAGGGAGGAAGTACAATGCCTGAAATGAAGCCGTCAACCACCAGAATAGTTCTGTCTCAAATGGGAATTGGTGGTGCAACCTCCAAAGGTTCAGGCTCTTGAATGTTCATATTGATCAGTGTTTCTTCGCCTTCTGGACTTTCCCATCTCAACTGTCTGATGGTTCTTTCAATTTATGAGTCAAGCGGATGAATTTCAAAGCTTATGGTTCTTCTCATGTAGTGTTTGAGAACCTGAAACACAATAAAATAAAATAATAACTAAAAACAAATTAGACACAAGTAAATGTATCTAACCTCAAAATTAATAGTGAGAGATAAATAAGTCCCCGATAATGGCGCCAAAAACTTGGTTGGTGAAATCACACACGTAACGCAGGCGCACGTATCGCTCAAGTAGTATAAAATGTATCGATCCCACGAGGACTTAATACCTAAGCTATTAATTTATAAAGTTAAATATTTACAAGTATCTAATAGATTGGTTGTTGATTGGATGATGATTTTTGTCTGAAAACAAGTAAATAAAACGGTACGAAAGTAATTTAAAGGTAAATTCAATATTATGAAACTATTTAGGGTTGTGAATCATTTTAATATCTTTTAAAGATGAAGTGATTATCTCATGTTTGTGCAATATATCAGTTTATTAACCTAGAACAAGAAAATATGCAAAAGCCGCTGTCGATGGTCAGATGAAAACATCCAAATTACCCAATTAATCATAAGTCTATGTTAACCAAGTTACCTGAATTCATTAGGATTAAGTTCCAATTGTGGCTGCCCCCGCCCGACAGTTATATGTCTATCCTGTAAGGAAATCTACCTAAGGATCATCATGCCCCAATGTGAGATCGTGAGCTATTGAGTCTAAGGCTGAAACCTAAAATTCCTTCGTCAAGTTTATTTTAAGTTTACCAAATCAATCTTATTAGTGTCCAGTTAATAAGAAGCATTAAGCTTAAGACGTAATAAATAAACCTTTATATTACCCAAGACATAAAATAATCCATTATAAACCGGTGATATTGGAATTCATCACAACCTCAGAAATGGTATTTAGTTACAACACATATCTAGGACTATTAAAGACTTAAATAAAGTAAATGACATAAAGTAAAACTGGAAATTAAAAAGATAAAATAAAATAATAAAGAAAATGATGGGGGTTAGAGGATCCACTTTTATTACTTCTAATTTAGATATCTCCATTATTATAATATATTAACTTTGCATGACATTACCAACCGGCCATATAGGCGGCATCCTAATTAAGTCAAATTTATGTTTAATTCCAACCGACCATAAAGGCGGTATCCCATTAAGTCAAGTTTTAAAATAGTTTATATATTATAATTAAGGGAGATTAACCTAAATATTAGTAACAAAAGCTTTATACTTCACCCCAGAAGAGAGGAGTTACCTCATCATACTGAAAAGTAAAATAAATAAAGAACTATTGCGTAAAATAAAAATTAAACATAAAAATTTGAAAATAAACAAACAAGATAGAATCTTCTTAGTATTCTTAAGGAAATCCCCAGAAGAATGTATGAATTGGAATTTTGATTTCGGCCTCAATTTAAAGGGAAAATTGGGTCCATGCATCGCGACGCATGAAGTGCTACGCATCGCGATACGCCGTTGATCTTCAACACGTGGCATGCACTTTGCCGAGATGATGACACGTTGCACGCGACTATCGACAGCTAAATTATTAGCTCGGCATCATGATACGTGAAGACTTACACGTCGCGACGCTGACTTAAGCAATGACATGTAGTGTCGGCAGCATGGGATGATGACACGTGTTTGACGCATGATAGTAAGATTGCTGTGATGTTGACACATGGCCGGCACATGTTAGCAAGTGCGTATGATAGAAAGTTTCTCTGATGTTGACACGTGTTCGGTGCACGTTAGTGATGAGTGGTAAATATATCATTATTTCCCACTCATTTGACCTAATATTTTGTATAGTTTCTTGAGTTTTGTGAATATTTTGATGTGTTTTGTGTTATTTTGTAGATAAATAAAGTTTCAAGACATTCTGGAGGTGATTTGGGGCCAAAACAGTGAAAAATGACACAAAAGAGCAAAATTGTCTTTTGGCGCATCGCGAAGCGCTACCCGCGTCGTGACGTCTAACGTGCGCCAGGAGCTGCTAACATGCACCGAGGAAACGTGTTAAAAATCTGAGAAGTTTGAATTTTCTAACGTGTGCCGTGCCACGTTTAAACATCACAGCCGATCTGCTAACGTGCGCCATGCCACATGTCATCATCCTATGGTGCCGACAATCACCATCGCCACGTGTCATCCATATGTCATCCACATGTCAGCCACGTGGAGTCCACATCAACCGGTTACCAAGTCAACGCGCCATGTCATCGACACGTCATCATCAGCCAATCACAACGTGCCACGTGTCATCATCCTATGGTGCCGACATTCCACATCGCCACGTGTCGCCACGTCATAGCCACATCATCGCCACGTCAGCACAATTATTGAGTTAATCATCCAAAATACCACGTCAGCAGAAAAGAATCTGAAGCAGCCAATCATCGACTGACACGTGGTAGTGTTGTGACGCAAGAATAATTCACGCGTCATGACGCGTGATGCTTATGGACGCCTATAAATTCAGCTCGAAATTTTAGTTTCAGATGTACCTTCCTCTCTGAATTCTCTGATGTAAATAAGGAGTTTGTATCTAGTTTTCTTTAAATTTCATTTTTGTAAGTAATTTTATTTACTTTCTTTGCTTTTTCAGTTTTTACTATTTAGCTATGAGGAGGTAACTTCCCCCTGCTAGGGTGAAAGGTAAAACTTTTATTACTGCTATTTAGATTAATCTCCCTTAATTATAATATATTCACTATTTAAAATTTGACTTAACAAGGATACCGCTATATTGGTCGGTTGGTAATTAATTATAAACTGGTTTTAACCTGACTAAGCATGGATACCGCTTGGTTGGTCGGTTGGTAATTACCGCTTATATGGTTGGTTTATGGATAAATAATGATACCGCCTTTATGGTCGGTTGGATTTAATTTGACTTAATCAGGTTACCGCCTATATGGCTGGTTGGTAATATCACACAAGTTAATATATTATATTAAGAGAGATATCTAAAATATTAGTGATAAAAGTAGATCCTCTAGCCCTATCATTTTCTTTTATTGTAATTTTCTTTATTTACTTTTCAGCATTTTACTTTATGTTTTTTTTTTTTATTTAAGTTTTTACTAGCCCTAGTTATTTGTCGTAACTAAGTTAGTTATCTGGAGTTGTGATTAATTCCAATATCACCGGTTTATAAGGGGTTATTTTATAGTTTGGGTAATATAAAGGTTTACTTATTAAGTCTTAAGCTTAATGCTTCTTGTTAACTGGCCATTAATAAGATTGATCTGGTAAACTTAAAATAAACTTGACAAAGGAATTATAGGTTTAGCCCTAGACTTAATAGCCCACGATCTTCCTTGAGGATAAATAACCCTTTAATAGATTTCCTTACAGGATAGACATATACCTCTCGGGCGGGGGTAGCCATAATTGGAACTTAATCTTAATAAATCCAGGTAATTTGGTTGACATAGACATATGGTTCAATTGGATTATACTGGGTATTTGAATCTGACCATCGACAGAGGCTTTTGCATAATTTTGTGTTCCAGGTTAGTAAACCGATATATTACACAAACATGAATTAACCACTTCATCTTTAAAAAGATATTGGAAGTAATCACAACTCTGGATAATTTTATAAATTTGATTTTTCCTCAACCTACTTTCGCGTAATTTTATTTATTTTTAAGTTTAAAAGCATCACCCAGTCAATCAATCAATCTGTTAGATAATAGTAATCATTTGACCTCATAAAAATTATTAGCTTAGGTATTAATTCCTTGTGGGATCGATATTTTTTATACTACTTGAACGATACATGCACTTGCGTTATACGCATGTGATTTCGCACCGGTCAGTTAGCAGTCGCGATGCAGAAGTATTGCGCGTCGCGACGCCCAAATGATGATTTTGCCCTTTTTGTCCGTTTTTTGCTATTTTAGCCCCGATTTGATTCCAGTGAATCCTGAAACCTTATTTACCTACAAAATACAAAAAACACATCAAAATATTCACAAAACTCAAGAAATTATACAAAATATTAAGCCAAATGGACGGTAAATATTGATATATTTACCGCTTATCACTACTCAACTACTCCCAAACTACTAAACTACTATCCCCCTTTTTGTCATGAAATGACAATGAGAAAGGTATGATAGGAAACAACACATGTAAGAAACATGTAAACGGAACTTACTCCCCCTCACTAACTAGCCTACTAAGTTAGCAAAAAAATAATAATAATAACACACGAGAAGTAAAGACTTATAGGTATGCAATGACATGAAACACACACAAGCATACAATGAGAAAATAAAAGTGATTGAAACATCACTTCGAGCAAGTACAATGATACCCAGTCAGTATTCAGCTATTTATGACATGAAATAATATGCATCACTTACTATATTACCAAATAGTACATGCATATTACATAAACACCAAAGTATAACAAGTACTTATGTGAAAAAGGTAATGGCGTAATAAATCAAGGCTTAAGACCTTATTTTATGAGCGAGATACAAAAAAATAAATCCCATCTCTTGACACATAAAGTCCACAAAATAAATGTTCAAACCCATCACTACTAGGACCTGAAAATAAGAAACATTGGTTGCATGCTATAATATTGTCTCCATAAATACAATGAGCTTATATTTAAAAACTCTTTTGAGTGAAGGGTTTTTTCCCTTATTGTTTGAATTTGGCCCATTGGCTCTTTTGCAATTGAGTCTCATGTAAACTATAATATTTTTTTGTTATTTTTGTTATTTTCTTTCACAAAGGGATAACACAAGGTCATCTAGTCAAAGGTCACACTGTTTGGTGAGTTAAGTGTATTAGAGATTAGATTGCCCAACCAAAAATGCATACATACGACCAAGCCTTGACAATAACAAAAATGTGTATGTGAAATGCAAACACAAGATATACTAGGAGTTTTTATCACACACCCATGCACATAAAGCATCAAAAAAATTAAAAGCATATTGCACCAGCGTAAATATAGATCCTACATACCATGATCACATGCACATGCTTTTCATTCTATAACAAGCCTCACAAATGTTTTTGGTCTTTTTAATTTATATATATTTTTTTAATTTTTAGTTTTTTTTAACAAAAACAATGTAAAGACACACACGACTTGTCAATATCCAATGGTACATGGAGTTGTATCTCGAGTTCAGATCATACTACCGTCCATTCGAAATCGGCTTTGAAATTTATGTCCGGGTTTCCATCCTATATACCAAGGGACAAAAACAAAGAACAACACACATATTCATATGCAGGAAAAAATACACGTGCAAAAATATAAAACACATGCACACATACATACAATGAGGAAATAAAATACAACTTCTAAGAAGAGTTACACCGAAGTGCACTCTCATTATGCCTACTAGGATCAAGGCATTCAGAAGTAGATGGGAAGTCATCTTGCTTCCGCACCCAAACTTTCTTAGGAATCCCATCCATCTGAGTATTCCTAGTCAACAAAGCAAGTTTCTCACTAAGGAAAAATGTATGTTTAGTTAGTGCAGAAACTTGAGAAACTATATTTTAAGAATCAAATCTAGGTGACACACTCTTATACATTTTCTTGTGTTTGTGCAACATGAAGCACTTAGGCCTAATGTGTCATGCCTTGCCACAGTGATGGCATACAGGCGAACACCTCGGATGAGAGCGAAGTTTACCCACACCATCTCTAGATTGAGGTTGAGACATAAGATGAGGAACATAATTAGAAATCACATAACTACATTCAACATGTTTCTTACCTAAGTCACGTTTAGGATGAATTGGCACAGCTCTAGAAGATGACGCCTTGTCACATTTTAACTTAACATTAATCTCTATCATGCGGTCTATTTTATTATTCCCACTAGAAAATACAGACAACTGGGTTCTAGCATCTTCAAGTTCAGTTTCTAAGGATTTGACTCTTTCAACTAGCCCTTTATTCCTCTCCTCAAGGTCATCATTCATCATCAGACTTTGCTCAAACTTAGATTGAGCTTCATTCTTTTCTAGTTTCACTTCTTTTAGCCTCTTATTGATCTCTATGTTCATCTTCTTGATAACTAGGCTCTCATTGAACAATTCAGTATAGGCTACCTAAAGACTATCCTCATCTACAGACTCATCATGAGAGAAATCAGATCTAGCATCTTCATCACTACTGTTTTCCTCTCTCTCACTAGTCACACTAGCAGCAAAGGCCTTAAAATTACTCTTATCTTTAGGAGACTCATTAGAAGTATAGCCACCTTCTGAATCACTAAGAGAGGCTGCCATTGCTTTCTTACCATTGGACTTAAGGTATTTGTGACACTAAAATCTAATATGCCCACACCCTTCACATTCATGGCATTGAATAGCACGAGGTTTTCTACTTCTATCCTCTCTAAACTTTGTCCTACTATTCCTACTCTCTCTTGGCCTATCTTTCCTATCTCTATCACTGCTATGACTACTATTCTTCAGCTTAAAAAGTTTTTTAAACTTCTTTGCAAACATGGACAGATCCTGATCTTTGAGGGTATAATCATCATCACTTGATGGATTATGAACAACTTTCTTCACGATCGTCATCGCAATAGTTTTTGAATTTTTATAACTAGGAAGTTTCTTCTCATAAACCTGTAGTTTTCCTATGAGGTCCTCTAGTTTTAGGTGATCTAGGTCATTGCTTTCCTCAATGGTAGTGATCTTAGGTTGGAACTTGTCAGGTAACGATCTAAGAATTTTTCTAACTATCCTACTGGTAGGAATAGTCTCGCCTAGGTTAAAACTTAAGTTAATGATATCATTAATCTCAGCATAAAACTCATCAAAAGTCTCATTATCCTTCATTCTAGCGACCCAAACCCAGTAGCAAGATCTTGGAGCCTATTGTTTTTTACAGACAATGTGCCCTCATTCACAGTCTGAAGGATGTCCCAAGCATTTTTGGCTATCTCACACATAGAGATTCTTCTAAATTCAGCCGAGCAAACAACACCATGAATGGCATTAATTGCCTTGCTTTTTCCTATTACTAATATCAAATTCATCCTTGGTCTAGGTCAGTTTATATTTAGGGGAAAAGACCCCATTAATCATAACCACGGGAGGTTTCCACCCGTACTCTGCTGTCATCCAGACCCTCTCATCTAAGGATTTAAGGAACGCTCTCATGAGAAACTTCCAATGTAAATATTTGGTCTCATAAAAGAATATGGGACAATTTAAAGGTTGACTTCTTTCAATAGGTAACGTGTCAAGGATCGAGTTCAGGCTCTGATCCCAATTGAAAGTTCGTATTTATCTAAAGTTTTGACCCTATGCGGAATGAACACAATAAATAAAGACAAGTCCTAAATATTATTTCTATGGATTTCTAACAAGCAACCTTAATTATAATAGCAATAAATCAAAATAAAATATTAAAGAAGAAAATAAATCAACCACACAAAATCAACACAAGTTATTTTGGTGACGAAGTGGAAAACTCATGCGAGTAAGAAACCACTCTTGGTATCTCGGCTACCAGCCCAAAATCCACTATATGAGAAAGACTTACAACGATGGTAAAAGACCTATGGCGGAAACTCCACCAACTCTAGTACCTATAGACTGTAAGAACTCGAAGAACTCATCGAGCTCGTACCCCACGATTTTCTTCAGAACCTCTGAACTCTCTGAGCGGATCAACTCTGCAAACTTCGAACATCAGAACTCAAACTACCAATCTTTCTCCTTGAGAACTCTGAAGGGTTAGGAAATTGGGTTTCTTGTATTGATGGTTTAACAAAGATGGAAATCACCAAAATAAAGAAGACAAGGAATTGAAAAGAGTCTTTAAGGTGAGAACACTAAGGTTGAAAAGCTAAGAATGTGTTTTGGCTCAAAGTATTATGTTTACAATGTCGGGGAATATGGCTATGTGTTTCTTTATATAAGTAAGGCAAGATCTATGGTTTCCAACAACAAATTAGGCTTGAAAAACGCCTCTAAAATAACCTAGTTGCGCACGGGCATTCGAACACCACTCAAACACGTGCTATCTGGAAGGTTTCGTTCGAACGCACTAAAGAACGCACCAAGCACGAGAACATTCAGCCAAGTTTTGTTCAAACCCAAAAACGAACGTGAAATTAATTCCACTTGTTCGAACACTTCAACGAACGCAAATCTGATTTATTTACGTACATCTGCCAAATACCAGTCTAATTGCTCCAAGTTATTTAAAACTCATTACAACTCAATTGAACGTTTTTTGTTACGGATATTGCCAATAAAAATGAAACTAATACTTTTGTATAATCAAGCTAGCTGAGTGGTGGATATAAAATTTAGATTTTTTTTTTCTAAAAAAAAAAGCTGAATGCACTAACTAATAAAAAAATTACAATTTTCAAAACCAATTCTTTATTTTAGCACGCATATATGTATTTTATAAAAGGTAAACTCCCTCTCTAGATTATATTTATATATGAATGAATTATCGAAGGTTAGTGATAGCAATTTTATATAGCACGCAAGTTGTAACATCCCTCTTCTGGAGATGCTACCGGCAAGGGATAGACTGATCCATCCGCCTGAGCCTTTGACTTACTAACTGAGATCCTTACTATATATCTGACTCAAAAGTGACTTATACATGGGACCATTGCCTAAACAACTACATGCAAAGAACTTTAGTGCTGATAACTATATACTTAATTGTACTTCTTCTACAATTTTATCCACGGAAAACTGGCTTATTACACACACACTTACAAATATACACGTATCCAATATAGAAGACTATACTTGACTACGACTATATTGTGACTCGATCTGGTGGACTCGGACCCTCTAGTGACTGCCATCAGTATCCATCCTCCCGAGCTCATCCTCTGGGTATATCTACAAAATAAGAAATTGGGAGAGGCGGGTTAGATCGTTTGGACGATATAGTGAGTGGACAATTAAAACGAAAACTGATTCTTTCCGAAAATTCATGGTTCTAAAAATTGAAATCCTCCCAGAAAACATTCTTTTCGAAATCTCTTTCTTATTTGAAAACTCATTTCTTCTAAAAAGCTTTTCTGAAAACTCTTTTAAAAACTCATCTCTTCTGAAAAATCTGTTTTGGAAATCCCTTTCTGAAAATCCATTTCTGAAAAATCTATTTATGAAAACTCTGTATCTAAGAAAACTATATTTGTATATCTGACACATGGGGGCATTACGTATCACCGTCCCCCCATATGTAAAATTTGGCACTTAGGGGCATCCCCCCGTACGCAAATTTCTGGTGGTCTTGGGGCGTTACATCTCACCGTCCCCCAGCCACAAATCTAGAATCGGGTGTGAATCTATGTTACCCTTCATATTCAAATCTGGGATCTAGGGGCATCAATCATCCATAGTCCTGAACTGCGTGGGCATATGATATTTGTATTCATAAATTCTATATCTGAGTCAAGTTACATAATGAGGTGGGTTTTTCCCCTATGCCTCCAAAAATCATAAATCTCAACTTTGAAAATCAATTTTTCTAAAAACATCATCATTCGCAAACCAACTGTAGTAAAACTTATCTTTTAGAGACATGGTCTTTCTTAAAACAACTGAAATAAAATCTGGCCAATGCCATAAGTGCTTAAAAGTAAGTCTAGTATCAAAACTTATAAGTAAATACATTTAGTGAGAAGGGTCCACTCACAGATTTTGGATCTGGACGATATCTCTTTGCCGAAGGAAATTACGGCCTTTGCGATGATCTATAAGCGATAAACTAATTAGTATTCAAGCCGTGATTGTAACATAACATAATTCATGTATATGCACTGATACAAACCTTTTGGGTGGCCTCTAACATCCTAAGATGAACTCGGAATGGCTAAAGCTATTTTTTGAAAAACTGGTCACGCGTCACGACACTGGCCCAAGGGTGTCGCGTCGCTCACACAAGTAGCTGAGATAGTGAACATCTGATGGTTTCGTGTCACGACGCTAGGGTCTAGGCATCGCGACTCCCATATGCATCGCGACATTAACGGTTAAGCGTCGTGACTCCCAAAAATAGAACCGAGGCAGTGAACATCCTCTATTTCCGTGTCGTGACTCTAGCCCTTTGGCGTCGTGACACTCATACGACAAACTGAAACAGAGAGCAACTTTCCAATACGCATCGTGACGCTAGGTGTGCTCGTCACGACATTAGCTTGATTTCAAAATCTAGCATCAAAATTTTCAACTCCATTCTTAAGTTTACAACAACACACTAGTTAATACAATCACAAATACCCAATTCATCATCAACATAATCTAACATCATTCCAACATCGATTCCCAAGGCCCTAACCTAGTTCAATGCCTAGGGATTTCATAATTTGGAGGCAGGGGGGTTTCATAAAATATTATTTTCTAACTCGTTATTCACTTATGCATCATCAAACTCATAAAACAATACCCCTTAATCATCAAATCATGAAATCATAACATTTCAAATTTGGTTAAGTTTTTTCTTACCTTGAATCAAATTATTTGTTCCCAATAAGAACTTCTAAGCTCCATTTTCTTCTTCTTAGGCTTTGTGGTGGATTGAATTGCCTTTGATACCCTTTGATTTTGGTTGATTTTGGGGGGAAATGATTTTCCCTATCCCTTCTCCCTTTTTCTCTTTCTCACGTTTTCTTCATTTCTTTCAAAAGTTAGGGATGCTAGAATAATGTTCCCTTTTAATCTAGGGGCTAATTACAAATGATTTAAATGGAGAAACTTTGATAACTCTCTAGATTGGTCCACGTGTACATTCATCTAAATTTATGAACTGCTTTTTTGACCTATTATGATTCAAATTTAGAATATATAGTCATGCAAAAGTTATAGGTCTCGATATTAGCTTTCCGAAGATAAAAATTCATAAAAATTGGAGTTCGTATGAAAATGTTACAGTCCAAATACCACATGCATCCTGATTTAATCTGGAATGAATTCTGTATCGGAGCTGCGAGAATTTATCGAATGTCCGAAAAATTTTTGTGAGTCCATTCATGCTTGAACATTATTTTCATCTTATATTATGCCATCCATAGTTTAGTAGTCATCGGGGTTACTGGGGTGTTACAAATTCTCCCTCCGTAAATAGGATTCGTCCTCGGATCCTCTTAAGAACTGGAATTCTGAAATTATCTTGGGATTTTTGATATTGAATATCTTATCACAAGTTACCCATTTCACATCATATCCTCTAGGCCACTGAATTCCAACTAATCGTATATTTATAGCCAACTTCACTTTATCAGTTATACCACATTATTTCACGACGATCTCCCATAAGCTGTCATCATACTATAGTGCATGCGACTGTCCTGGCGGACCTGAATGCCAGACTTGAAAATCATAACTGGGGATGTACTCGACTCTTACTCTGCTGAAAACTATTTGTATTATATGGGTCCAATTTGAGTTAATAACTAAGATCATTGTCAAGTTGTTCGTTTATTGCTTAGGTAGTAAACATATGTACTCTTTGTCTTACCTTAAACATCTACTTTATTATATCATACCCCTTGCTATAATAGCAAATAATTGTGCTAATGTTCTTCGGTTCTAGTGAACAATCTCTTGAATTCTTGGTTGTGAGATTTATTCCTCGTCTATAATCATGAAATTTATGCTAAACACTATATACAAACCGTCATGTTTATAACCATTGTCATGGTCACAGACATCTCATTTCTATCTCTCGAGTTATACTCAACGTTTTCTAACTTGATTATCTGCGTGAATTATCAGTTCTAATTTAATACTTCTTAGGGATTTTCAGACGATTACTCCTAGGTCATATCTTTTTTATCCATAGTGGAATCAATAACTTATTTGACCTTATTAACTATGTCTTCGGGCTCTTCTTAGTTGGCACTATCGAGTCTCCAGAAATACTAGTGTTCCACATTGCTTCTGCCCTAACATTAAGATAAATATATACAAGAGTAACTCTTGTCACCATTATCAATGATCATACTTGGCCGCTCAATCTGGTCATAGCATTCTTCCTCTTAATTTATCTATTTAACTCTTCCATTCTCTTCGGTAAATTTTAACTAGTATCACTTTCGACCTTCAAGTTCTCGTGTCTCTATCTATCTCTAGGGCTCAAGACCTTAAGCTTATGACCAATCTCTTTCTATGTTCTAAATTTACCATCACAGTTTTCCCAATAACTATTAACTCTAAGATATTAATTCTGGATATAACTCTGACGGTAACCTCGGAAACAATGTGCTTATATTAAGATAATTATAGGTACACTTGTGTATAAATTGTGTTCTTTACTATTATCATCAATGCTAGCGATTCGGTCCCGGGTTAAAGTTCACACTCCATTTATATTCCTAAATTATCGTCGGTAAGAATCTGGTTAACCATCCTTTGCACTGACTTGTTCTCTCCGTCTGGTTGCACTATATGGTATACTATTTGCAATCACCCCATAATCCTACTCTGGTAAGAGTCTCTTCCTTCCATTTCCTACCTAATGGAATTCCAGTCTTATTCCTCTCTGATATAGGCATTCCTAATCATTCCGTTAGATCTACTGAACTTAACTATCGAGAATCTATCTTAACACTTATGATCTTCTGTCATTGTTTATTTAGTATATTTTTCTATTGTCATTTTGCCTCAACAGTTTCACCTCAAACCTTATACTTAATGTTCCTTTTGTCTTCTCCTCATATTCTATTATATACCTGGAACTTGTGTGAACTTTGTTTTTGGCTCGTTATCTGAAGGATCTTTCACATTTGTTACATAACCATAGTCATGTCTAATACAAGTTCTTTTGTATTCCATCATTGCTTGACTAACATTTCTCTCTTAATCGTTTCATCTAGACAACTTTATCTTCTAAATCTTTTACTTACAGCTATCTTCCTCTTCTATTTTGATATTGTACTAAATCTTAAGGTTTTATGTTTCGGTTTCCTTCCACTACACATTCACTTATTTCTGGAGTATTTCGAGGCAAACATCGAGGTCTTTTTTGCTCCCATTGTCTAACGAAGGTTCGGAGGGTGGGGATTGGTCTTGAAGTCATTTTCCGATTGTGGTGATCTCAATAGCTACTTGTGTTGTAGTTGTGCGTGCTATTCACCTATAGCCTAGAACTCTCATGTTTATATATCTGGTTTTGGCTCCCACACTAAGGTATTTCTATTAGGTACTATCTGAATTTTCTTCTTCGACTTTACTCTTGATTTGTTTTCCGACTATTGGTCTTGCTATCTCCTATTTGGAATCTCTTTAGGTTTTTGGCTCTCTTAAAATCCTACCATACTCCCTCATTATTCTATCTTTACGGTCATAAGGTAGTTCCTCCTTTACTTATTCAAGTTCTTAGTAAGCTCTAAGTTGGGGGTAATGCATGCTCCCTATATTATTCCTCCTTACGAAGTTTACCTCGGTTACTTAGATCTCCCTATCTCAGTTTCTTTAACTCTTTATGACCTACTCCCTTAGGAACTCCATCAACTTTGATTCAGGTGCTGTTCTTCTACTAGTTCTTCCATCCCAATACAATGAGACTCTTTATAAGTCATATACTACATTCTTGAGAATCGCCCTCTCCGGTTTTCTTCGCTCTTTTGAGCCTTTACTCCCTTAAGGGTTTCTAGTTCAACGATGACTTCTAGATTTGTCTTGACTTACTGTGAATTCAAACTATTCTATACAATATTACCCTCTCATTATTCTAATCTATGTTCTATTGAACTTATTGGTTCAGGTATCTAGCCGTCTCGTGATCCGTCTATTCTTTCAAATACGATTTCTTTACTGGTTCTTCTCCTTATTGGTCTCTAAGTTGAGAAGTGAGTACTTGCATTCCATGTTTTAAGGTTCCTCAATATCTATCAATCATCCTGAGATTTTCATTTACTTACTATCCTCAAGCTACATTATCTGTGTCACTATACGCACTGAACTTTCTTTTTACTGATCGTATTCTTCTGTATTGTTCTCCATATCCTATCTTTTGGGTATGTCTTGTTTAAACTCAAATGGTTTCTTATTAGCATCGGTCTAATCTATGGGTTCCACTACCTTTGGTCTATTATGTGGACTTATACTAATACTTTAAGCCCTGTGCTGACTTGTTGTACATTTCTTGAACTATGTTAGGTTCTCTTATTTCTAACTTCAAAACTTTCCTTGGACCTTTCTATGTTGATCTACCATTCAATGTCTTGGGATAAACTCTTGTCGGGCTTCCTTACAGTATCTTTATCTATGGTGATAATGGATGTGACAAGCTTTCTTATCTCGATAGATATCGTTGTCTTCGTTCTGGCACTTTATGTCTTGGTAGAGTCTATTACTCATGTAGAGAGGTATGAGATAGGCTCCGTCAAGACAGCTTCCTTAACTGTTATCACTGAGGGGTGAGAATCTAGGAAACTTAGGGCCGTATCTATGTCAGGTTTCTTGGCTAAAGCAATTAATCATTTTGTTTGCCTATAGGCCTGGGTTGGATATCTAAAATCTTAATATCCTTTGTGACATCTCATGTCTGTCAGGAACTCCCATGACTATCCAAATTTTTTCTTGCTTCTCTTATATTTTTAACTATCCTTCGTTGTTCAGGGAATCTTACTATCTCTTACGAGATACTCAAAAGTTATTGGATCTGCTGGAAGGAATTTTTTGAGGAGGAAATGAATCTTATTTTGAGGGAAGGAACCTTACTCAGATCTATCTAGCATCTTTTATTCTTGCCCACGCTTACTCTGTTCTCCTTATTATTATTACCCCATTTTATCTTCGGTTACTTTAACTTTTTCTGTACATCATTTCTTCTTTCTCTTATAGCTTTCTCTTCTCACTCCTTGGATTGAATATTTTTAGAATTTCATCATTTATCCTTATAACTTATCTTGAACTTTTACTAGTAAGATGAATACGGAACATTTTTCAACTAAAACACGGAATATAGTTGCTTCATAAGGAAGAATATTTGAATAGCTTGGGAATTTTTTACTAACTTGCCTTGAGGATGTACTCAAGGATCAGATACTGGAGAGGTAGTGCCTCGCATACTAGTACCTTGGCATACTACGTACACAAGACCCAAACATTCTACCCACTGTAGTCATTGATTCCCTAGACCATGCTCTGATACCATCTTTATAACATCCCACTCCTGGAGATGCTACTAGCATGTGATAGACTGATCCATCCCTCTGAGCCTCTTACTTACTAACTGAGATCCTTACTACAACTTCGACTCAAAAGTGACTCATACATGAGACCATTGCCCAAACAACTACATGCAAAGAACTTTTGTGTTGATAATTGTATACTTAATTGTACTTCTTCTACAATTCTTATTCATAGACATCTTGGCTTATTACACACACACTCATAAATATACACGTATCCAATACAAGACTATACTTGACTATGACTATACTGCGACTCGATCTGGTGGACTCGGACCCTCTAGTGACTGCCATCAGTATCTATCCTGCCGAGTTCGTCCTCCGGGTATACCTGCAAAACAAGGAACTGGGAGTAGGGGGTTCGATCGTTTGGACGATCTAGTGAGTGGACAATGAAAATGAAAAATGTTTCTTTTTGAAAATTCATGGTTTTAAAAATCGAAATCCTCCCAGAAAATATTCTTTTTGAAATCACTTTCTTATCTAAAAACTCAACTCTTCTGAAAAGCTTTTCTGAAAAATCTTTTATAAAACTCATCTCTTCTGAAAAATCTGTTTATAGAAATCTGTTTCTGAAAATCTATTTATGAAAAATCTATATTTGAAAACTATATATATGAGGAATATGTATCGGAAAATCTGGCACATGATGGCGTTACGTATCACTGTCCCCATATACATAAAATTTAGTGCTTAGGGGCGTCTCCCCATATGTAAATATCTGGTGGTCTTGGGGCGTTACGTCACGTAATCCCCCAAGCCACAAATCTAGAGTCGGGGTGCAAATCTATGCTACCCTCCAGATTCAAATCTGAGATCTAGGGGCATCAATCATCCATAGTCTTGAACTGCCTGTGCACACGATATCTGTATCCGTCAATTCCATATCTGAGTCAAGTTACATACTGAGGTGGGTTTTCCCCCATGCCTCCAAAAATCATAAATCTCAACTTTGAAAATTAATTTTTCTAAAAACATCATCATTCGCAAAACAACTGTAGTAAAACTTCTCTTTGAGAGACATGCTATTTCTTAAAACAACAGAAATAAAATCTGGCTAACATTCTATATGCTATAAGTTTGGTATAAAAACTTATAAGTAAATACATTTAGAGAGAATGGTCCACTCACAGATTTGGGATCTGCCTGATATTTCTTTCCCGAAGGAAATTGTGGCCCTTGCGATGATCTATAAACGATAAACTTAATTAGTATTCAATCCGTATTTGTAACATAATATAATGCGTGTATATGTGCTGATACAAACCCTTTGGGTGGCCTCTAACATCCTAAGATGAACCCGGAATGGCTAAAACCTTTTTTTGAAAAATTGGTCACGCGCGTAAAACTGGCCCAATGGCGTCAC